>NW_019379715.1:292247-355667 GCF_000648655.2 Copidosoma floridanum
GGAAAATAGCTATATATATATATATATACTTTAGACAGTTTTAGTAATAATTCAGGGGAACTTTCTGTAATGATATAAAGTAGGAAAAATATTCTCGTATTACGTACCATATCAAGCAAAAAAGAAATCAGAAATTTTAGCTATTTATTCTTTAATTTCAGGTCAATAATAACAACTACCTTTCCCCTTACAAAATGCTTAAATATTTTTATTTAATTTACTTGTAGTCATTTTCAGATTCTAGTTGCAATTACTTCAGGCTAAGGTTATCCCGGTTTATTTTTAACGACTGTCCGACTAACTGGCTTTTAGTATTTTAACATTAAACCAATATTCGTTTTCGATATAACTCCTACTGACATGAAAGCTAACAGGTGACAGTTAAGTCGTTATAATTTCAGGTGTTTTGTTATCAGAATCAGTTAAGTAATCCTTTACCTTTACTCTCTCCCCCTCTACACATTTGACATTTCACTATCCGTGACGGCAAAAAGATTGCTGTAACTGCGCTTGTTCATCTCACTTATTGCATTTGGTCTTGCAAGATCCAGTTTTGCTTTTATTTTGCGTTAAAACATTAAAAATAATCGTAATAGTTTTGTTGAGCAATTTTCTGTAATTCAGTAATCAAAAAAGAACTTTTTTTAATTTTCTATATCCAATTATATTTAGGGTACTGAATATGGACGAGGAATAAGTTTGAGATCGTATGTGATAGATGTGAGGGTGACGTTACTGATATAATCAGCGTAAGCAGTAGGAAGTTGTTCTGAAATCAGTGGAAGATTCGATGTAAGCGCACAGTCTTGTACTGGCCAGCCTATATATTATTTTCGTTGTATTCTTTTATAATATATTGTTTATAGTTTTTTTGTTCTTGAATATTAAAATATTCATTCTAACCATACCCAATTAACATAGGTACACTCTTTCAAACGATAATGGCACCATTTTCGTACACAACATAATTCCATAGTAAGTAAATTTATATTTAGAATTATATTATCTAGAATACAATTTTATAAAAGTATAACTTCTTACTTGGGTACCCAAACACCTACTGTTCACTGGTTTGCTACGCTATTGGTGCCAGGATATACGGTGTTAAAAGTATATGTTTGGTTTCGTTTTCTTTTATGAATACCGCGAACTCATCACTCGTATATTATCGCCCAATGTCTCTCACTAAGTGATTTGGTAAACTAAAACAAGAAAAAGTTTTATTTACTGTATTCTTAGCTCATGTATCGCTTTTCATCTTAGTTGCTTCCAGCGATCTACAACATGCATTTACAACACCGATCAACGTATCCCAATATAATGGTCCTACAAAGTCACTATTCATCCCATTCTAACATTGATTAGGCAGTAGCCAAACGCTTAACGGTATCGCTCAAACGATTACAGAACTAAATATAATTCAGTACTTTTTCCATAAGCAAATAGGTCTGTACTGATTACTGTTATAATGTCTAATGTTAGGCTTCAATTTATGTTTTGAATGTCAACAATATCCTGAAAAATAACCCCAAAATCACGTGGAAAGCCAACCTTTTCGGTATAACGTCAATTCAATAGTTGATACTTGACATTAACTGATACTAATAAAGATATTGAAAGTAAGTAGCTCATTTCAACTTTGAAAAATAATTTCTTTATTGACATCACTTTCTCGACATAACCTTATAATAAAGTTATATTGATTTTTGTGGGTATGAAGTATACGAAAGAGTGAATATAATGAACTAACTGTTACTGTATACTATAATTAATTTATCGACCTACCTCTACTAAAATTAACACGCTAGCTTGCACCAATGTGTTAAAAAGCGTCAAAAGTATCTATAAACGTTATTGTAATTTACTGTAACTACAAAAGTACTATTTACATTTTGTAGATCTGAGGTATACGAAAAACAATAAGTCTTAGTGTTAAAAGCAAAGCGTTTTAAACCTCTGAAAAAGAACTTATTGATATTTCGTGCATTATTTTACGGATTGAATAAGAATTTAATTCTTATCATCTCTATTAAAACTATTTATTGAGAGCTAGTTAAGGTGTTTTCAGAAAGTTACAAGCAGTGATATATCAGGAACAATAATTTTTATGTACCATAACGAAATTGTAGAACTCTCTGTGGCATTCAAATATCTTCTAATACTTAAGAACTCCTATTTTTCAGCGTAAATCTGTGTCTAACGAATACGTGTGGAACTGCAGTAGCTTTTTTCAATCTTTTATCCAACTGCCTTTGATATTTCCTATGCTTCTGTGTACTGTAGAACATAGTTGTCATATTATTAATGTTACGCGTAGCCCATTCAAACATTGTTTGGGGTGATAAAATGGCCTCTGTTGGTTTGGTCAGAAGACTAAACCTTCTTGTTTCTCTCTCAAATACGGCTCCAATGGCATCTGAAGCTCCTTTTCCATGGGCAGTGGCATATGTATGACATTCTGCTTGTACAAGAAAATTTTGGTCATGGTGTATTAAGTTAATTATTTGAAATTTATTTTAAAAGTGTTGTTTTACCCCGTCACTAAAATAAATTATTTTTGTTGCAAGTAATACTTTTTTTAATATGGTACAAATTTCGATTGTATTGTGTATACAGCTGCAGTACCATGCTGCAAACTATCGGATAAGAAAACGAGACTTTTGTGTTTCAAATCACCTTTAATTTTGTAATATTATACGACAGGGAAAATAGCACACTGGGTATTATTGAAATGAAACGCCTGTAATGCATCTTGAGCTATAAATTTGTAATTCTTGGAAAAGTCTAGCACAAGAAGAATTTTTCTTATGCGTAAATTCTTTTTTCTTTCATCGAAGTTTGTTGTTTAGAAATGTATAAATAAGTCCTTAAAAGTAATAGTTTATCACTTAATTCTTGTTTAAATGTTTCTGAGTCGATAATTCGAATTTCGAAAGTGGATCTATCTGTTGATAACCACTTACTTAAATGAACACTTTTGATACTACTCTCATATAACAATTGTTTTAAGAAATCGGAGAACGTATTTATGTTCGAGCATTTAGGGCACTGTCCAAGTAAGCAATTAATGGTTGACTTTCTCAAGTTTTTTCTCTCAAACAGTCTTTGTACGTAACTAAGATTTTATTGGAATTTTTGGTCAATTTTTTAAGGTTAATAGCATCGAGCATGAGGTTAACGTTCCGGTAAATAACACATATATAAATGCAATAAGTTTCAGGAGCACCTGCAAGGATGCATTGTATTGGTCACAATTCGATAAATTTACTGAAACTTACTCCAAAATTCGGGGCATCTTCTTCATACAAAATATACAGCTCTTTAAAGTCTAAAAGCACAAGTCTTTTTATATTAAAACACGACCTTCTGGAGTCTTCACAGACGCTACATTTCTTGTACCAGGCTACTCGACTACTCTTATCATCAATATAAACCTGCGTTACATTAGTAACAGTTTTTGCTGGCAATAATATTCCACTACTAGCTGTTGTTTCTGCTAATACGCTGCGTTCAGCTCTTAACTGTATTGATTTTGTGGCCAACTTACTACCACACTTAAACTCTAGGGGTAAATTGGGGTATTATTGCGGTTTTTTTAAGTGGTTAGCTTTAACTGATTGTCTAAAAAATTAAGTTCGTTAATTCGTTGTAATTTTCTTTTTCTTTTATTAATGTCAAACTCAAAAACTATTGAATTTCACTTTTATAAATGTATAAACTCATAAATATCGATTTTAGAAGAGGTTTCAAAGTTAAGTTGCCAATGCTGGTATTATTGCGGGCCTGTATATATTATCGTGCACGTATTATAGTGGTAAATTTTAATGCTAAATCAACCGGGTATCCGCAATAATACCATCATAGTGAAAGAGGTTATGAGTGCACCAGTAACTGCGGACGTGACTTTTTGTTGTACGAATGTAAAGTTTTTAAGGCTATTTTAGAACTAAAGTTCAACGAATTTAGTACTCTATAACTTGATTTACTGATTTGAAGTGCTTACTAGCCATAACTTATCAGTTCGATTGAAATATACGCATTATTCGAGAGTACCGCGATAGTTGGAGCAACCACAATAATACCCTCGTTTACCCCTATAGCGATTTTTTGAGAGTTCAAGACTCTGGAGCAGTTGTCAATATATGCAATTTTAGTGGATCATACGAATCTCATTAGAAAAATTTTTCTCTTAAGCCACTTAACATGATTTCTAGTTCAAGCTCTCTTGCTGATAAAGTACTGTTCTCAGAAATCATATGTTCTCTTTCATTGGTGTTATTACATATTTTTTGCTCGTCAAAATACTCTAGAAATTTGTTCATTAGTGCATCGTGTGTTATTTTGACTCTTGCATCCGTGGACTTGATAACTTTCGTACGTAAGCGTTTTAATCAAAAGTTGTAACAAATTTCATCATTATGTGACAAATGTGGGAATTGTCGTTTAAGACTTTCAGGTACTCGTCTTAAGTTATTTGCTCTAAGTCCTGCAACATCCAAATTTTTATAAAGATTTCAACAACTATCTGCATGGGAAGCAGCTGCCATAAAAATTTTTTATTAACGATAACAGTGTATCTTAAATGATAAGTATAAAAAAAACTATCTAGTAAATCTAGCAAAAAAACTTATACACGATTTCTTCAGAGACGTTATCAAAGAGTTTGCTCATTAGAATCTGATCGTTGATTAAAAAGCTTATTTTTCCAACACTTACAAAGTTTTATAAAAACAAGATAGAAATGTTACTTGAAAAATTAATTATCTTCTAACTGAGTCGAAAAAATAAAATTCACTACTAAATAAAAAGGGGAAAGAGGCTCTAGATATAGTTGGGCTGTAGGTGGAGAAAAGGCAATGGTGAAGAGAGAGGCTGATCGGGCAGAGGGAGAAGAGGCTCGAGCTCGATCAGTATAGAAGAGGTAGTGGGGGAGCTTGGGCGGTGGGTGGTAAGGACAACTCATACGGTAACGTCAGGGGAAGAGGGGCTTCCGGATGCTGTGACGTTGGATAGTATTGACAGCTCCCTTCCTTTCCGACCGAAAATCGAGCTTTAACGTCATCATGATGGGTCCGAAAGGTGTAGGTGACAAGCCCAACGTACAGCGCGAGAGGAAGATGATCAAGCATGAACGTGTATTTCTTATCAGTAGTTGTTTTTTTTTCTTCTTTCACTCATTGTTTTAAGAGTTTAAGCGTAATCGTTGTTTCTTTTTGTTCTTTTCAAAAGTGGGCGTATCGAATTGTTGAAGAGAAAGTTTCATTGAGAAAAGCAGATCGCGTATCCCGTTTAACTGCGACTAACGTTGGCTTACTCGACGCAGTATCTTGCCAAGTAATGGAGGCATTATTTCTTATCCACATGGATGTATTAGCCGTGGCGGATGACTTTTTGATGCTTACTTAGGCGTATGATGTACCAGTGTAATATTTTTTTCTTAGCAAGAGCAGGCGCAATGAGTCATCCTAGAACACACGTATGTGTTAGCCGTGGCCGATAACTTTTTGCTTCTTATTTAGACGTCTTATGTACCAGCGTCATATTTTTTTTCTCGAGAGCAGGCGTATCAAGTGATGCGAGCTGCCAGAGAAAACATGTATACTTTTCTATTACCAAAAGTAAATCGCGTATCCCTTTTAATTCCTCAACGCTTGCTTACTCGTTTTTTAACACAGTACCTTGCCAATGAATAAAGCTATCATTTCTTATCTACATGCATGCATTAGCCGTGACCGATGATTCACCGCTTTTCAGTTAGGCACATAATGCACCAGCGTTATATTTTTTTTAGCGAGAGCAGGCGTATCGAGTGATGCGAGTTGCCAGAGAGAGCATGTATACCATTTCATAACCAAAAGCGTATCTTAACATTGCTTGGCTCACTCCTTTCTACCGCAGTAACTCGCCAATGAATAAAGTTAGTTAATACGATAAAGTTATTTTAATCGGCGCAGTAATAAGGAGGTATAAATGAAAAAAATTGACATAAATTCATGAAGAACTTATTTATTGCATAAGTATCGTATATCAGGTGTACATTGAGTAAAGAATATCGTTTTGGGTTCCTCCTTTTTTAAAATCTGTTTTTTTTTAAGCTGTAGCATTGTTCACAGCATAATAAGATGGATTAAATTGGTGATTCAGGCATTCGATATCATCCATACTTATTTTTTTCAAAGCTGGACATTGCTTAACATCATTAATGTACCTATAAAATAATTACATTACGCAAATATTTAGTAAAGAGTATAAATCATACTATGAGTAATGTATCTATTAAATATTACACGGCACAACCATTCAATTTTTTTAAGACCTTTTACGTGAATAACATCATCTTCTTTGGTAATGGCTCGAAAGGTTGTAGCTAGATCCTCGTAGAGAACTTCTTCCAAACTGCACGAAGACCGTGGTAATTAAACTCCAACTATTGATTTCACATTTGTTCTTACTGAAGAGCTGTGCCCAAGAAATTGGGGGCTTCAAGACAAAAACTGACGGTATAGCATTTTTTTGTAGAGGTGTAATAGCGACCTCTTAAAAAATAAATTCGTTGTGCATGGTTTTAAAGCCTTGAACATCAACCACGCACTTCGTCATCTTAACTTTGAATGTTGTGACAATTATTAGTTCACTAACCCCTCTTTCGATTTGTCATCTCTTAAAAAAATGTACGCTCGAAACCTTGACGGTTTGACTAGGCTTTGTAGTCGTTAAGTTAAATGGAAAGAGGATAAAGAAAAATACTGCACTTAGGAAAAAAAGCCAAGAGGCATAAAAAACTCAGCTTATTAATGAACTTAAAACAAACACAATGTGGATTGAATGCAACAGAATTAAATTGAATATTACAACGTTGAAATTATACACTGAATAAACTGAGAACAAAAAATACATTACGGAGATGTGACCCAACGTGTGTGTGTGAGTTTGTGTGTGTGTGAGTTTGTGTGTGTGTGAGTGTGAAATGCAACTCAGAGCTTCTTGTTGACGGTGCGTTGCTGATCTGGTGGTTGGCGCCTGGTCGTTCGCGCTGATGTAAGAGCGATGGTATCGTGGGTGGCTAGGCCACTGATTGGCACGGATCACTTCGGTGTCTCCACGAGGATGCTGGTGCGTCACAACCGCGAACATGTGAATATACCGTGGCGTATCGATCACAGATAAGGATCAAGAAAAAAAGACAATGACTAAACACAGCGTTAATTGAACGTTATCTACGTCAACAGAACACAAGGTCACAGGAAAGCTAAGCGCAAATTACTACGGTGAATCCCAAGAGAGGCAACGTAAGTATCTCAACAAAGAGCCAGACGTACAGTGCTTCATTAGTGAAGCAGAAAAATTATTGTTCCCGATGCGTCGGCACTGCTCGAGACTCTCCGCCATCTCTCTTCACGCGGGTGGGGAAAGACTCTCGATACTGTCTCAACTTATTGTCGTGAATCTATCTCTTTCTCTCGATCTATGGACATACGCTGCTATCTTATGGTGCATAGACATTTCATATTAAACCAACGGAACAGTCTTTCTAGGTTGCGGGTTACCGAGCAAAATTGATATGTATTGTGTATGTGAGAATCTTCATGAGTTTTTGAGCAGGTTCTCTTCGGTCAGCAATGGGCATAGCAGTGTTACGCTGCGTATAAATGTGGAGTTTCCGTCCTTGACTGTGGCGACTCGAGTGACCTTGTCGTCGCCTGGATGCACCTCGAGTACTCTTCCTAGCCTTCATTGAGTACAGGGGATGTTTTTGTCGATGACGAGGACGATTGTGCCCGGTTTAAGGTCATCATCTCCCGTGAGCTATTTTTGCCGCTTTTGTAGCTCTGTGAGGTCCTCGACTTGCCATCTCCTCCAGAAATGTTGTTGGGCCTTGGAAATAAATAGCCAGATGCAAAGGCGATTGTCAGGAACAGAAATCAAATTATATTCTGGCAGAATTGTCATAGGGGGACTGACTAGAAAATGTGCTGGTGTTAGTGCGCTTGGGTCGTTTGGATCGCTGGAGAGGGAGCATAATGGTCTTTAATTTACAAGAGCCTCGATTTCAATGGTAAAAGTATTTAATTATTTGAATGTGAGCAATTGATTTCCGACAACGTGCTTGAATTGGTGTTTTAATGATTCTATGTCTGCTTCCCAAATACCACCAAGATGGAAAGCCAGAGGGGGGTTGAAATGCCAGGTTATGCCCTTATGTGAAGGGAAGTGCTCTACACTGTCTCGAAACTGCTCAGATTCCTAAGGTGCATATAATTCGCGAAGTTGGTTGCTCGTGCTAATAAAATTTGATCCTTTGTCGGAATAAATGTTAGATGGCCGGGCACGTCAACCAATAAATCGTCATAGAGCACCCAAAAACCCGTTAGTCGTCAGATCGCTTACGGTTTCTATATGCACCGCCTTTGTAGCCAAACAAATAAAAACTTACCCGTATGCTTTAACTCGTGCGCGATTTTTATGTTTCTTTTCTTTAATGAATAATGGACCGACAAAATCAACTCCGACATGCTCGAATGGGAAAGCTTCGGTTACGCGTGCTTTAGGCAAATCTTCCATTTTCATTAGAAGAGGGGTTGGTTTGTACCGTACGCATGGAACGCAGCGACGAATGATTTTCTGAACTTGGTTTTTTCCGTCCAAGAGCCAATATCGTTGCCGAATAGCAGAAAGCGTGCTTTGAACTCCGGCATGGTAAGCGTTTATATGCATCTCACGAATTATAAGGTTGGTCACGCGATGGAGAGAAGGTAAAAGTATCGGGAATTTGCGGTCTGAATCTATTGGCGCTTTGATTAATTGACCCCAAACGCGAAGTAATCGAATATGATGAAAATCGAGAAAAAACGTTTGAAGTTGAGTGATTTAATACAAGACATGTAATTTCTCTTAAGCTGGGTAATCGCGAGACAGCAGGGATCAAGTTCGCTGGCCATGAATCTTCTGATGAACGAAGCCACTACGAGGATCTAGCTACGACCTTTCGAGCCATTACCAAAGAAGATGATGTTATTCACGTAAAAGGTCTTAAAAAAATTGAATGGTTGTGCCGTGTGATATTTAATAGATACATTACTCATAGTATGATTTATACTCTTTACTGAATATTTGCGTAATGTAATTATTTTTATAGGTACATTTATAATGTTAAGCAATGTCCAGCTTTGAAAAAAATAAGTATGGATGATATCGAATGCATGAATCACCAATTTGATCCAGCTTATTATGCTGTGAACAATGCTACAGCTTAAAAAAAAACACATTTTAAAAAAGGAGGAACCCAAAACGATATTCTTTACTTAATGTACACCTGATATACAATACTTATGCAATAAATAAGTTCTTCATGAATTTATGTCGATTTTTTTCATTTATACCTCCTTATTACTGCGCCGATTAAAATAACTTTATCGTATTAACTAACTTTATTCATTGGCGAGTTACTGCGGTAGAAAGGAGTGTGCCAAGCAATGTTAAGATACGCTTTTGGTTATGAAATGGTATACATGCTCTCTCTGGCAACTCGCATCATTCGATACGCCTGCTCTCGCTAAAAAAAATATTACGCTGGTGCATTATATGCCTAACTGAAAAGCGGTGAATCATCGGTCACGGCTAATGCATGCATGTAGATAAGAAATGATAGCTTTATTCATTGGCAAGGTACAGTGTTAAAAAACGAGTAAGCAAGCGTGGAGGAATTAAAAGGGATACGCGATTTACTTTTGGTAATAGAATAGTATACATGTTTTCTCTGGCAGCTTGCATCACTCGATACGCCTGCTCTTGAGAAAAAAAATATGACGCTGGTACATAAGACATCTAAATAAGAAGCAAAAAGTTATTGGCCACGGCTAACACATACGTGTATTCTAGGATGACTCATTGCGCCTGCTCTTGCTAAGAAAAAAATATTACACTGGTACATCATACGCCTAAATAAGCATCAAAAAGTCATCGGACAAGGCTAATACATCCATGTGGATAAGAAATAATAGTTCCATTACTTGGCAAGATACTGCGTCGAGTAAGCCAACGTTAGTCGCAGTTAAACGGGATTCGTGATCTGCTTTTCCCAATGAAACTTTTTCTTCAACAATTTGATACGCCCACTAAACTCTTAAAACAATGAGTGGAAGAAGAAAAAAAAAAACAACGACTGATAAGAAATACACGTCCATGCTTGCTCATTTTCCTCTCGCGCTGTACGTTGGGCTTGCGACCTACACCTTTCGGACCCATCCTGATGACGTTAAAGCTCGATTTGCGGTCGGAAAGGAAGGGAGCTGTCAGTACCATCCAAGTCACAGCATCCGGAAGCCCCTCTTCCCCTGACGTTACCGTATGAGTAGTCCTTACCACCCACCGCCCAAGCTCCCCCACTATGTCTTCTATACTGATCGTGCTCGAGCCTCTCCTCCCACTGCCTGATCAGCCTTTCTTTCCACCACCGCCTTTCCTTTACCTAGAGCCCAACTATAGCTAGAGCCTTTTTCCCCACCACCACTTCAGAGGAGGAGCTGGGGGAATACCCGAACCGTCATGGTTTACCTACTTTTATAGTAAGATGTTATCACCCTATTAACACCAAAACAGAGAGGTTCAAATATTTTCCGTTAAACTCTGCAAGAAACGAGTTCGTACTATTTTTGCAAAATTGAACGATAAGTACTTTAAACCCCCCCCCCGTTTTAGTATTATCAGAAGCATGGTATTTTTATTCAAGGTAATCATATGTATGATAATTATTACCATGCAATTTTAAACTTTCGAAAAGCGACAAAACATTTAGCCCAGAAATCCTATAGGAGGTCCTGGATATTCTCATTAAAGTTCCTTTAAAAATTGTCATAAGAAACTTTTGTAATGGCTTTTCGTCTGCCACACTAGATCGGCTGTTTAAATTGCTTGCATATAATTTCTGTTACGCAAGTCCTGACTTAGACCATACGTATATACCTATATGAAAAATGATAATTAAGCAAACATAACTTTTTACGAGGTGTAAGTAATACTTTGATTTTAAAATTTGGAAAGCAATTATTCGAAATCGCGCAACAATTATGATAAAATAAATTTCCGTAACTAAAAATTCAAGAAATTTTTGTATTCCTTCAGTCATATATTTCGTATTCTTATTAAAATAAAATTCATACATACTTTTAGAGGTTATTAACATAATGGTGTAAGCTAGCGTGTCATTTTTGTAGAAGTTAGTCGATAAATTATCGTATACAGTAATAGTTTGTAATAATATTTATTGTTTTGTTTACTCAATAATCACAAAAACAAACATAACTTGATTTTAAGGTTATGTCAACAAAGTGATGTCCAGAAAGAAATTATTTTTTAAAATTTAATTCAGCTATTTACTTTCAATACCTTTATCAAATTTTGTTATTGGCAAGTATCTACGATTGGGTTGACCTGATTCCAAAAAAGTTAACTTTCCTTGTGATTTCGATATTATTTTTGAGTTTGTTAATATGCAGAATATAAATTCAAACCTTACATAAAATCTTATAATAGTAATCAGTATATATCTATTTACTGATATAAAAAGTACTAAAATGCTTTTTTTCTGTATTCATTGAAGCGACAACGTGGTTTACACTAAATTAAAGGTGTCATCTTGGAATAAAGAAGTGTTCTTTTATAAAAGGCCCGTTAGTGTTTAAAACTTCAAGATTATATTTTTATTCAAAGCCTAAACTTGTTTCCATTAACTAAATACAATTTTGGACAACATAGGGTTGTCGTTTGATAAAAGACGGCCCATACATATATTTATAGACATACACATACACAAATTTATTGATTTTCTAAAAATATATTATTGCTGTTTTTTTATAAAATATATATAAGAAAATAAAGGGAGACGTTACGCTACGTAAAAATTTTTATACAAGCGTTTTACGTTCTAAAAATTCTTTCTAATAGTCTTATTATATTCTACTGGAAAAATTTTCACAAGCTGCTGTTTCTCTTAATATTGCAAGATTCTTTCATGGAGTACTTTTGAGTTATATATTACAGCTTTAATGTCATTTTTTATATAGGGCACATTTCCATGGTTATACAAAAAGACCAATTGGTGATGATCTTCACTGTTGTTTTTAACTAACTGTTGTATGAAATTTTGTAATAACACGTACGTATATCATGTTATGCCAACATCTACAGAATAACAAAAAAATTTCAAGACTCCTGTCTGTTTGAGTCATGGGCGGTAAAAAAAAAAAATGATTTACTTAATTGGAATAATATAACAAGAATTCCTTGACTAAGATTATTTTAGAAAAATCCAACGTGAAAATAAAGAAAGTTTTTATTTTAAAAAAAGGGGCTGAGGAGGGGGAAGGTGAAGCTTGGTAAGATAATAAGGGCAAGTAAGCAGGCATGAGATCAAATTAAAGGGCAGCAGAAGGATTTAAGGGGGCAAAGAAAAGCGTGTAATAGGGATGAGGAATGACAAGCAGGTACAAGAACAAGTTAAGGGGAGTAAGGGGCAGAAGGGTGGGTAATCAAAGATTTGAATAGGTTCATTCCCCATTGACATACAAGAAGTTTTGCATTATTCAAGGGGTGGCGAAGAGAGCTGTAAGGGGGCAAAATAAGCATCGAAACACAATGAGAAAAGCAGGAAAAGCGTAAATTATGAGAACGAGGGGCTTAGATAAGAGCTTAAAAAATTAATTATTCATTCAAATAAGAACCATATTTTTATGTTCAACGAAGGGCTTAAGGGGGGGGGGGGATTAAATATCGTGTGAGCAGGGGCTAACGGCAGGGGGTTAGCCTTGCTTAAATGACTATTATATAGGACTACACACACATACACACACGCACATGCACACACAGACACACGTGTGTGTATAATTTAGTCAATTTTTTATACCTAAAAATCATACATAACTAATTATTGCAAAGGTTAGCTCGTGCAGTATGGAGTTACTAGGTCATCATGAGTAACTGTAAGGGTGGTATAGCGGCTGTGGTGCTAATGGGGGTTTGAACTTAAAGTGAGCTAAGTCAAAGTAAGGGAGAAGTTGACAAAATCTCTCTTTATTTTGTAGGGGGCAGTGAAAAGTGATGTAGTGGTAATGAAAGTATGCGGAAGGCTTATAAAAGGGGCTTAGGGTGCGTTGTGGGAAATTTGTGTGAAATGATTTTCACAAGACGCTATGTTATATCTCCACAGTCTTCCACAGACTCCCATTAACTCCTACTGCTACCCCACTGCCTCCAACGAAATAAGGTAAGAACACGTCATTTTCTCGCTTATTTTAACAAATCACAGTTTTTTCCAGAATTCCCTACAGTCCCTCTAGACCCCCTAACGATCCCCACGCGTTTTTTTGTGACCCTCCAACGCCCCCTGCCCCCTCACTACTTTTGGAGAACCTGACAGGGTTCATGCAGACTTTCTTGGACCTTGATGTGTATACTGACGCGTACGTGTCCTACATGGATGAATCTATCATTTTCAAACTGCGTTATTGTTAAATTACTTAAAAATAAAACTGTCTCATCGACATGAGTTATCTTATCGTCAAGAAGAAATTTAAAGTTATAATTAATTTATAGGACGTTGTCGCGCAAAGCGTTATTATAATTATATATTAAATTATAATGTTAACTGTTATCATATATAGTTAACCGAATGGGGCACTCCAAACAACGTTCCACCATTTAAAATCATTCATGTTGGTAGTTAAAAGATTATTTGTTAATTTAGGTCTCACTCGAAGTCATTCGAAGAAAATACAGCTTAATACAGCATAAAAAAAGATGTCATATTTTTTTTGTACTGTAAAACTGCTCATTTCTAAATAATTTTAACTAGTAAAAACAAGATTTTTTTTAAATAAAATTTTTTTTCCATCTACTTCCTTATATCACGCAGAAAGCATGGACCTTATACAAACAAATAATTATTAACTATTTTATTCATACAACTAAGAATACAATAAGGAACCAATTCTTATAAATTGTATTTCAATTTATTAGTAAGTATATAGTTCTTGGTATGCTAAGGTTTTTTTGTTAGCATTTATGATATACTATGTGTGAAGTGTTAATTTTTGTGTATGTGTTATATTATTTTGTATGTGGGCTTAGAAAACCGATACAAACACATATTTAAATTAAATTTATTTTGTCATTAAAACGAACCGTGCAAGTTTCGCATTAAAAAGACTTATCTTATGAGTCAACTTATTAAGCTCTATTTAATAACGAAGACTTAGGTCTATTTCTATTCAATAGATGGACACAATATACATTTATGGGATGCATTTTGAGGTAATAAATTGGGTCCATACGAATGAAAATATTTAAATCATGTTATTATTAGGCACATTCTAACTTATAATCAAAAAACTTTTTCCAAACTATATTTTTAATGTCTAAAATGTTTTCTTCATTAATTTAAACAAAAATTTTATTTTCATTTTTTAATCTCTATAAAACCACGTACAATTGACCATGAGAAAATAAAGGTTTTTTGAAGAATAATTCCACATTATCAAAACTGTCCCCTTGAGACTTGCTTATAGTCATAGCAAATGCTACAACTAATAGGAACTGTTTTCTGTATAAAATAAGAGGTAATGATGAAGTATTTTTGGTACTTAATGTTATTTTTGTAATGAAAACTTTATTACCAATTTTTCCTTCCGTAACTATTTTGCCGACTACCTTCTACTTTAACAATTTAGGAATTTGCGATCGTGTACCGTTACATAATCCGTCTGATGTACAAAAATTTCAAATTAAATTTACATTTATACCTATTTTAAATTTAAGTTTATGAGGTAACAAGCCTTCACGAATATTGTTTAACATTTTTGCAAGAAAATTTATTTGAATATTATCATATTATTTATTAACAACTTATATAGTTTGCATTATCGATGCTGTATGACGTATACAGCATGTCCAACTAATGGTAATTCCTTTATAATTCACAGTCAAAGATGTAGAATGGTGTACATACAATAGACAAAATTTTTTTACAAGAGCAGAATATCTTACGATCAATATGACTCACATCAAACTTCTTATGGACCAAATAGTAAAATTTTAAGTCTGATACCCTATGCTGAAAGATTAATGCAAAAATTTTTTTTGCATGCATATATTATGATAAAAAGCAATAATATAAGCTTTTTTCGTGATAACCAAAAAAATTTTGAGAATTAAATGTTATTAACGTTTAATATACCACGTTATACGTAGTGCCTTACATAACTTTAAAAATGTTGAAAACAATAGAGTTAAAAATATGTTTATTTTCCCTTCAACATACATTGGAGGTACTAGGTACATGCAGAAATATTATCAAAATGAAATGACAGTTATGCGAAAGTTTGGAAGATCTAATTTTTTTATCACCGTAACATTAAACCCTAAAAGGAAATAAATAAAGCGAATGTTAAAATACTCTTCTGAAGGTACTACTCTGAATAATATACCGAATATGTTAGATTATTTCATACAAAATTAAAATCAATTTTAGACGATGTAACTAAACACAAAATTTTCGGAAAAGTTATTGCTCACGTTAATACCATTCAAGTTTAAAAAGATTACCTCATTCTTATATTATTGCAAGAGTGCATCTAAATAATAAGTTATTTACTACTACAGACATAGATGAATGTATTTCAGCGGAAATTCCACTTCATTCCCAAATACAAAGATTAGTTATTAAACACATACTTTATGGACCACATGGTAAAGATATTCCATATCTTATCAGTCGTCAAAAAATTTGTACAAAAAAGTTTCCAAAAAATCTCACCACTCATACTTATTTTTACAAAAAATGGATACTTAAATAACAAAAGAAGTAACAATGAATGTGATACTCACATATATAGAATAGAAAATAGTAATTAAAAAATTTTAGTTGATAATTTAATGGCAGTACCATATAATTTATTTTTATTAATATAATTGCCACAATTATGTTGAGTATTGTTTATCTATTTAAAGTATGACGTCTATTTTTAATTATGTTCATGAAGGAGGAGATATGAGTGAAAAAAAGATGACGTAGAAATTTTTGATGAAATATGAGAATATGCAGATGGCCACTATTTCGGCCCCATGAAACCAGATGGCGATTGCAAGAGTTCCCTTTGTGTGGACGTAAACATTGTGTATTTAATTTACCAGTTCATATTAAGAATAAACGAAAAGAAGTTTTTCAAGAAGAAAATATGTTTAAAGCAATATGAAACTCTGAAAAAGCATTAATGGCGTGGTTTCAATTGGAAAGAATTTATAGTTTCGCAAGAAAATCAGATACGTGAATATTCCAGAATATTACTCTTTTAATTTGACAGTAAGAACTTGGGTTAGAAAAGAAAGAGTTGGACGTTATCATTAAATTGGGTGACTAAATATAGTGTCATCTAAGGACGTTGAGCATTTTTTTTTCAATTATTTTAAATTGGGCGAGTGGAGCTGAATCCTTTAAAATATTAAAAACAGTTTACAACAAACATTACAGTACATTTAGACATACTGCTATTGCTTGAGGTTAAGTTAAACATGACTCTAAAATTTATGACATATTCAAAGAAGCTTGTAACGTTACGCTGCCATATTAACTGAGAAAACTTCACGCATGTTTTTTGATATCTAAAGACGTTTGTGATGTGTTTATGAGGAAATCACTACAAAAATTGTTCATTGAAGATTCAAAAGACGATGATAAATTGATGCTTTCTAACATTTAAATTCAATCTTTAAATTTAAAGAAAATTCACGTAAAAACTATGAATTACCAGAAGCAAGCGAAACAGCGAAATCTGAAATCATTAAGGACAAAAAGACTGTTATTGATTTAGGAATAAATTTCAAGGATTTATTTGCTAACTTAAATAGTGATCAAGAAATAATTTTCAATAGAAGTATTAACAGTGATACAAACATGTATTTTATTGATCGTCCAGGAGGTTCTGGAAAAACACTTTTATACAAAATGATAAATTTCTTTTTTTTGTTTGAAAAGAAAAAGGTTATATCTGTGGCCTAGAAAGAAATTGCTTCAATTATATTACCTATAGAAATGACATGTCCTAGAATATTTCGACTACCATTAGATTTCAATAACATTGAAACTTTTTTCTTAGAATACAAAGCTGATTTAAAAAGATTACGAGAAGTAAATGTCACTATTTAGGATGAAACTTTTATAAGCTCCAAAAAGCTTTGGAGTTAGTAGATAAAACTTTGAAAGATTTATGTCATAATGATATTTCATTTGGTGGAAAGTTATTTATCTTAGGAGACGATTTTACAGAAAGACTTCCGGTGATAAAGCATAAGTGTGAAAGTTTCATAATCAGTAAAACTGTAAGGTATTCATTTCTTTAAAAACACTGTAAAATTATGAAATTAAAAAGTAATATGCGGTTTGATGATTTAAAATACTCATAATTATTAATGTACATTGCAAATGGAACAATAAAGTCTTTTGAAATTCCACAGGGATGGAGAATTAAAGATGTGTCTGAAAAAATTTTCCAGGGATGGTATTAATAGCTGCCTATACAAAATAATTCTAACAACTCATAACAAACTTTCGTACATTTCAAATCATTAAATTTTCAGTTTTATTAGAGAAAACAAACACACTGGTTACAGCATACATTTTGCAAAATACAAGGGTAGAGATCGCACTGATGAAAATATAAACATAAATTTTTTTATAGAAACTATAAATCATATACATAAAGGATTACAGCCACATGTTTTAAATTTTGAAGTGGATGCTATTTTTACAGTGATGAGAAACTTGAGTATATTCGACGGATTGTGCAATGGTACTAGATAACGTAAAACAAAATTATTTAAATATAATTTAAAAGCAAACATAATAACTGGTGAAAAATCTAGTGATAAAATATTCATTTTAAAAATTACAGTGAATACCAGTTACAAAAATCATTTTTACTGTTAATAATATACAGAAAACAAGTTCCAATAGTTCTAGCTTTTTCTATGACAGTCAATAAATTGCGAGGTTCACGTTTTGATCGATTACGATTTTACTACAAAAGACCTTTGTTTTTTCATGGTCAACTATACGTATTGCTATCAAGATCTCACAGTCCTGAGAATATATTTATACAGTAAAATTCGGAGAACCAAGCCAACATTGAAAACATTGTGCGGCAAGAATTTTTGAATCGTTAACAATTTTATTATTTGTTTGTCAAAGCTTATTGCTTATAATTTCTCATCTTCCGCTAAGAAATAAAGTTTTTAAATATATAGAATGCTTCTTGAAAATTAGAATTTTAACGAGAGAAAGCATGAAAATAAACTGATTTATTAAGATACCGTATTTTTTATTCTTACATTAAAGAAAAAAAAATAATAACATTTATCTGATTTGACATTTATTTAAAAAGTTTTTGAATTTTAATCCAAAATTAATCATACGAAATTAAAGGAAAGGACAGCCTTTAATTTCGTATTAAAAATTTTATAATGATAAAAGTTGTCGTATAATATTAATTGTTGATTTAATTATTATAAAAATTTAATAATGTTATTTTTTGTGAGGAATACAATTTCGCTGCTGTCTTAATATAAATAAACATTGATTAATACATATTACAATTAAAAGGATAATACAGATATGTTAATTTTGTCTTACAAAAAAGTTTTTGTATTAAAATTTTTATCCCTGAATACTATAACTCCAAATGTAAGTTGTATATGGGTATTATAAGATAAGTGTATTTCTCATATAATAAAATATTGTTATACCAAGCTATGTGTTGTACGTATATTTCAAGTATACTGGAATATAAGTAACATCGTTTAGAAAAGTAAGCAAACCAATAAGCAAATAGGGTCATCGGATGATAGGCGCTTGTGTTATTAATCGGCAATTAATTAGTTAGGTAAGTGGCCCACTAGCGCCCCTGGGTCATCGGGTAATAAACGCTTGTGTTAATAATTAACAATTTATTATTTAATAGTATTCAGTAAGCGCCCCGAGTCATCAGGTGATAAAAGCTGGTGCTTCTAATTAATAATTAAGTGATTACTGGAGTGGCCAAAAAGCATTACAAGTCATTAGGTGATAGGGGCTTCTTTTCTGAATTTATAATTTATTATTTACTAAATGGCAAGCAAGCGCCCAACGTCATTAAGTAATGGGCTCTTGTGATAATAGTTAATAATTTATTATTTAACAGTAGCCAGTGAGCACCCTGGGTCATCGGGAGATGGACTCCTATGTTAAGAATTCGTAATTGGTTGTCTGATAGTGTGGCGAGTAAGTGCCTTTGGTTATCAGAGAATAGGCGCTTGATTTATTCATTAATAATTACTTATTTAATAAAGTGGCCAATAAGCAAATAGGTTTATTGGCCGATGGGGGCTTATGTTATTTAATATTTAATAGCGGCATGTAATCACTTTGTGTCGTCATTTGTGTTATCATGTGATATTAGTTAATACTGGCCAGTTAGCACTTGTGTCATCAAAGAGTAGCCGCTTGATTAGATAATTATTAATTTTGGGTTAATTAAAGAGGCCAATAAGCGTCACTAACGGTCAAGTAATCAACTCTTGTGATATTAGTGAGTACAATTGATTATTTAAAAGTGGCTGGTAAGCTCCCCGAGTCATTGGATAATAGGCACTTACGTAATAAGTTAATAATTTATTATTTAATAGCGTGGCTTATAAGTGCCCTGAGTCATCAGGTACAAGTGTTATTTATCAGTAATTTATTATTTGAATAAATGGACAATAAGCTTCCTGTGTTATCGGGTAATAGACGACTGCATTACTAATTAACAACGTATTATGAGATAAAGTGGCCAATAAGCTATCAGGGTTATTGGGTAATAGGCGCTTGTGTCACTGGTTCATAAGAAGTGGCCTTTAAGCGCTCGGTGTCGTTAATTGTGTTATTGAGTAATGTTTTATTATTTATTAGGAGCAAGTAGGCCCCCTGCTTTATTGGGTAATAGGCACTTGTGATAATTATTAATCATCAAATATATGATAAAGTGGCCAATAAGTAACCAGACTCATCAGGTAATAAGGGCCTAACTTATTAATTATCAATTCATTATATAGGTAAGTGGCCAACAAGCGTTCTGGGTGATCAGGTAATAGGTAATTGTGTTATTAATTACAAATGTATCATTTAATAGTTGAGCATGTATTATTGTTAAACATCCTATTATTTCATAAAGTGGTCAATAAGCTCACGAGCCAACTGAGTCATAGACAGTTGAGTCGAAAATGAATTGATACTTGCCTATAAGCACCCCGTGTCATTGCTTGTACTATTTTATGATCTTTTATTATTTATTAGTGTCCAGTAAGCACCCTGGTTTATCGGATAATAGGCACTTGTGATGATTATTAATAATTTAATATTGGATAGAGTGGCTTATGAAAGCTTTGAGTCATCGGGTAATAGGTGCTTATGTTACTAATTAATAATTTATTTTTTAATTAAGTCGCTAACAAGCGTCCTGAGGCATCGGGTGATAGGCGCTTATGTTACAAATTAACAATTTATGATTTCATTGTGGCCAGTAAGTACCTCGAATCATTAAGTAAAAGATGCTTGTGTTAATAATAATGACTGTATTCTTGATGGAGTGGTTAATAAGCGATCTGACTCGTTGAATAGTAAGCTTTTGTGGTATCTATTAATCATTTGTTATTTAAAAGTGGTCAGTGAGCATCCTGCGTCATTGAAGGATTGACTTTTGCGTTGGAAATTGGTAATTATTTAATTAAAAGTGTGGCCAGTAAACGCTTTGGGTCATCAAAAAATTTGCGCTTGTTTTAATAATCAATGATTTATTGTTTAATTTTGTAGACTATAAGAATACCAAGTTACCAAGTGATAGAAGTTTAAAATCATAATAAATAATCTTTGAGTTAATATTGTTGCCAGTAAGAGCCATAAGCCATCAGGTGATAGGTGCTTGTGTTATTGATCTTTAATTCATTATTTAGTAACGCAGTCAATTAGCACCGCAAGTAACTAAGCAACAGGGTCTAGTAATATAAATTTATAGTTTTTGATTAAATAGTGACCCATGAGCCCCCTGGGTTATCATGTGATAATTCATGTTTAACTAGTCGATAGTGGCCCGTGAGCGCCCCGCATCGTCAGATTATATGCGATTGCGTTGGTATAAGATGATTTATTATTTTATATTCACGTCATTAGATAATAAATGCTTGTGTTAATAATTAAAAGGTCAATGGGTGATTAAAATTATGTTATTGATTAATAATTTATTACTTGATACTGGCCTCTAAGGGCCCTGGGTCGTCGGTTCGTCAGCTCTCGTGATATTAATTAATAACTTATCAATTTTAAGTATCCCGTGAGTGCCCCGGGTTATTGGATAATTGCTAATTGTTTCATCAAATAGTAAATTATTATTAAATAAAATTGCTAACTAGTGTCACAGGTCATAAGGCAATAGGCGCTTGTGATATAAGTAAATATTTTATTTTATAATAGCGTGGCTTATAAGTGTTGCCAGTCATAAGGTTATAGTTGATTGTGTTATTGATTAAAATTTAAATATTTAATAATGTTAAACAAGAGCCCTGGGTTACCAACGGATAGGCACTTGTATTAGTAATAATAAGTTTATCGTTTAATAGTTATGTCAGTAAGCACCTTAGTTCATTGGAGTGTGGGCGCATTTGTTATTAATTATTAGATCATTAACTTATAAAGGCCCGTTGGTGCCCTGAGTCATAGAGTGATATTCACTTTTGTTACTAGTGATAAATTTATTATTTTAAAATAGGCCATCAAGCTCTCTGGTTTTTCAGTTTATGGGGGCTCTTTCGTAAATAATTCACTCCTTATCACTAGATCAGAGATGCTTGCATTATTAATTAATAATTTATGATTTAATAGAGTGGCCGATAAGCGCCTTATCAGGTAATAGGCTGAAATTTTTATTAATAATAAGTTATTATTCAATAGATTCGCTTATAAGCTTTCCAGGTCATTGGGCTACAGGTGCTTTTGTTATTTATTAATTGTTTATTATTCAAAAAAATGGCAAAGTAAGGCCACAGGTTTACAGGTGACATGTTTATTTGTTATTGATTAAAAATTTGTTATCCAATCGAGGCATGTTAGCATCCTGGGTCATCCGTTGATAGACTCTTGTGTTATTGATTGATGATTCATTTTTGGATAGAGTGGCCATTTACCACTCTGGGTCACTGGATAATAGGTGCTGGTGTTCTAAATAAATACTTTTTTTCTGATGGAGGGGCCAATAAGCGCCTTGGATCATAATGAGATAGGCCCTTTTGTTATTAGTTAGTAAATTTGTATATAATTGAGAGGCAACTAAACTTCCTAGGTCATCGTGTGATAGGCTTTTGTAGAATTAGTTAATAAAATATTATTCAATGAAGTAGCGTTTAAGCACTTTAAGTCACTGATTGATAGGTGCTTGTGTTATTGATAAATAGTTTAGTATGTAATAGTGTCCAGTAAGCGTTTTGGGTCATCATTTGATAGAATTCTGTATTCATAATTAAAGAACTCTTAATCAAGAGTGGTTTGTAAGTGCCTGAAGTCATCGGGTAATAGACGGATGTGATATTAATTGATAATTTATTATTTGATATGTTGGCCAGTGGGCACCATGGTCATTGAGTGATAAGCTCTTGTCTTATGAAATAATTTTATGTTTAATAGTTGACCAGAAGCGCACTCAGTGCTCGGCCGATATGCTCTTGTGTTATTAATTAATAATTAATTATTCAATAGGGGTTTTTATGTCATGGCTTGCGTTAGTGAATATATTTTTTATACTTATTCTATTTTTACTATAGTTATTTTTTCTATGATAAATTATTAGACTCTTAAAAGAGTCATATTTAACGAAAGTCGTTGCCTCACAAAGCTGACTGTGTATTTCGTGGCTCTTGGAGGTGTCAAGTGACTACCAAAGTGAGCCAAAATGCCTAAATACATGAAGCCAGCAAGTACTGACCCCATAGATAATGCTATAGTGACATTACTTGATAAGTTTATAGTTATACTGCTTGATGAATTCAGAGTTATTATTGTCTTCTCCTTTAAAACTAAATAAATAAAAATGAGCAAGGATACCAGATTGTGCAGAATATTTTAATAGTTGAGATTTATTCAAATTAATAACGTAGCACTAAAGAATCATATAAAATAAAATTAAAAAACGGAAGAAAATGTATGTGCATGTTTATGTCTTACGAATCCTAACGCTCTCGCTTAATTTTTTCTGTTTATTTTCCAATATACAAACAAACAAATAGTTTGACTGTTTTCTGCTCTGCAGCCTGTAAAGAAGCTTGATACTGTGGTCCACAAGTCTTTTTTTTGATACCGATGGCAAAATTTAATGTTTTTAATTATCATTTAACAATCATTGGTAGCAGAGCGTGGATTATAGTCTCTAGTTAATTATTCGTTTACTAGATGCTCTCTTAGTGCTATTTTTTGAGGAACAATAAACACTATTGATACAAGCATGTTAATAAGTAATGCATAACACCCCATACAGTGCAGTGTGTGTGGACGCGTATATGCTGTGGCTTTTCAGAGAGCTTGGTTTATGTAATACTTCGTCATAATTTAAGAAATGTAAGAAAAATAAGAAGATAATTTATAATAATACATTATTAAACTAACGGTAAAATAAACAAAAAAATTAACTGTTTCAAAATACAAAATAAAACAATAAAAAAAGTAAGAAATAAAATACTATTGGTTTTCAAATATCAGTAAGAAAAAGAAGGTGATCTCTTACATTACACACTTACGAGATAGAACAAAAACTCTTTTTCCATCCTGAACGTGTAATCAAGAGCGGTATGAACCTATCGAGCAATTATGACAAGTTGGATTCAAATATTAAACTAATAGTAAGGAACCACACACCATTAAAGGTAGAAATCTCCGAACTGGAACACCACGCAAGAAAATGCCCCTTGCACGAACTTTTAAGTAAAGTTCTTTGCCTTTTTCACTATGCAGTCGGTACTTGCTGCCTTCATGTATTTAGGCATTGTGGTTCGCTTTGGTTGTCACTTCACACCGCCAAGAGCCACGAAGTACACAGTCAGCTTTGTTAGGTATCGATTTTCGTTGAGTACGACACTTTTAAGAGTCTAAAAATTTATCATGGAGGAAATAACAATGATTAAAAATAGAACAGAAATGGAAAATATATTAACCTACGTAAGCCATCACTTACAACCCTCTATTAAATAATAAGCTATTTATCGAAAACACAAGAGCCTATCAGCCAATCTCTAGAAGCGATTATGGTCTACTATTAAATGAAAAATTATTTAATAACACGAGAGCCTATCACTCAATGACCATGGTGTCCCCTGGCCAATATTTCAAATAATGAATTATTAATTATTACCTCAACCGTTTATTACCCAATGACTCCAGGCGACTACGAACCACTCTTGATTAAGAGTTCTTTAATTATCAAAACATGAGTCTATCAAATAATAACCAAAAACGCTTACTGGACACTATTAAATACTAAATAATTTATCAATGACACTAGCGCCTATCGATCAATGACCTGAAGCCCTCAGAAGCTACTTCGTTAAATGATACTTTATTAACTAATAACACAGAATCCTATCACACGACGACGTTGGAAGTTGAGTTACCACTTAGTTGAATAAAAATTCTCACTAACTTATAACACAAGTGCCTATCAACCTATGACTTAAGGTGCTTATTGGCTACTTCATAAAAAAATAAGTTTTATTTAATAATACCAGCACCTATTAATGACCTAGAGTGGTCATTGGCCACTCTATCGAATGATGAATCATTAATCAACAACACAAGAGTCTATCAACGGATGACCCAGGATGCTAACATGACTTTACTGGATTACAAATTGTTAATCAATAACATATAAACATATTACCTGTAGACTCGTGGCACGTATGTGCCTGTTTTGGATTAATCAACTATTTATAAATAACAAAAGCACTTGGTACACCTATCCCTTGGTAACCCAGGGCACTTATTGAACCCTATTGAACATTAAATTGTTAATTAATCACACAAGCGCCTATTACCTTATAACCTGTGGAGCAAGTAAGCAATTTTATTTAATAATAATTTACTGTTTTATCAAATATGAAAAATTTGCAATTATATGATAACCCGGGTCACTCATGGGACACTCTTAAATGATACATCATTAATAAATATCATGAACCGATGATCCAGGGCGCTTAGAGGCCAGTAATAAATTATAAATCAATAAGACAATCGCAATCACCTATTGATAATTCAGGGTGATTACGGTCCACTTTTAAATAATAAATTATGAATCAATAATATCAAATATTAAATTATTGATAGTCATCATAAGTACCTATTATCTTATAAGCCAGGGTGCTTACTTGCCACTAATAAATAATGAAACATCATATAATAACACAAGCGATGACAGCGGGCGCTCGTAGGTCACTACTAATTAATTTATGACCCAACTGTCTATTACACAATTGCTTCGTAAGCTTAGTGGCCACTTTATAAAATGATAAGCTGTTTAGCAATAATACAAATTCAGCAATTTAATGATTAATTGGTAATCAATAACACAAGTACCCATACCTGACGCTTGTTGGCCGCTTGTCTGTATAATAAATTAATATTTATTAAAACAAGCACCTATTACCCGATAATTCAACTCTTGTATTTGCCAATCTATCACATATGACATTAAGAACTTAGAATTGAATAGAAAAAAATCAAGGTACAGACAACTATACTTCGGAAAAACTAGTGTTGGGTCCGTCGGATTACTTTCAGAGCCTAGAGATGTAGGCATGCGTTAGTATACCGTATGAGAAGAAAACTCTCACTCTTGAATTAGGTCAGAGAGACTCTAGCTATAGGATTCGAGTTGGTATATGTGACGGACTGCACGTAGCAGTGAATATAGTTGTAGTTTGCAGCATTCGTATTCTGCTCAGTATTTAAGCACACATATACATTATAATTTGCATTAAGGCGTTAGCGCCTGCATTGTTAAATACTCGCATAAATGCGTAGAAATACCAACACAGATCCATACACTGATAACAATTCGTGTGCTAATCAGTGGCCCAGAGTAGATATAGTGATAGCATATTTGAGGGCGATAGAAGGCGAATAATTTCATGTAACGCAGAGATAGAGTTTTACATTACACCCTACATTACGGTGGCGAAGCAATTAGAATATATAACTGCCCAGGCCATATGACGAATCCCCATGCCAGATACACTTTTGCCTAAAGTAGATGATATTATACCAGGGCGCTTGATTATACTCTCTCACTTTAGTTTTTGGGCATACACATAGTACACTTATTATTCTGTCGGCAGGCGTATACCTATTAAAATTAAAGCAAACTCATTTCACATGGATGCGGCAAAAAAACGCTCATATTAGAGACATATAAACACACACATACACACACACACTCACATATTTAATTATTTTTTATTTCTTAAGTCTTTTGCGATAAATGTAAAGGATTTCATATAATATTTTTTAAAAGCAAATAAATAAAATGAAATAATAGTACAATTATTTTTATTACACACTTAAAGAATATAGAAGAACAATAAATATAAAGAAACGAAAAAATGGACGTGAAGCAAATTATACAACTAAGAAAATGGACAATGAAAACGACGATACCGATAGTACCGTAGCTGAAGCGCTGATGAAGTCTCTCAATGCCAACTTCTCATTTTAGCATGCAATTAAATCCATACACACATTTAATGGGAAAATATTTTGCTAAAAAATTATATACAAGATGTTAGAAAAGGAGAAAGCTGGGTCAGAGATAATCAAACAGATTTATATAAAAGAGCAGTATTACGTTATCTACGAGGTGCTGAATCCATAAGCATTAGCGGCCAAGATTCGAAAAACCTTGAAGCATTTATAACCCATTTAGGATGAAAGGACATGGCATTAGATATGTTTATAAAAGGACCAGCATTTATAATAAGCCAGTAGGTTGATGCGAAAGAACCTGCTTCCTTAGCCGATACCTTCGAGTATGCGTTAAGATTGGAGAGCCAAATGAGAGTAGGTATAATACCAGACACACGATACCAAGGACTTCCTCGCAATGATTAAAAAAATAATCTGAATAACTCATATTAACATCAGAATAAGTATCGTGATCAGCTATTCTCATCACATCAAATAGCACAAGTTAATGAATAACAGATCGACAATTAGAATCGTCACGCTAGTAGGCAGTATAATAATTAATATAAAATTAATAGACAATATTCACAATATAGAAATGGATGAAATTACCCCGAAAATTATCAGATACCCAATTCTAACTTAAAAAATTAGTTGAGAAACTCTAACTATTATTAAAATGATTTTGGACGACATAGTAACGAAAATGCTAACGATTATACCACTCAATGAAATGCTAATTTTTACCCTAGGAATGATTGAATATATCAAGGCATAGGTCAGGACCATAAGATACCTTCAAAATATTGATTATAACCAACAAGGTTTTAATCTTAGTTATCACCATCAGAATTTTCAAAATCAGTACCAACCAAAAGTTTACCGTTTGCCGCATCATTTAAACTCTCAGGTGGCTCATTCCAATCGTCGCCAGGAGGTAAGCCCCCAAAGACAGAATTTAACCCTTACATCAAATGTTTTAGCGCAAGTAATTAACATCGCAACATAATCGAAATCGTCCACATCAGTACGTGCCAGGGACTTGACGTAGACAACGAGCCCACAACTACAAGATTGTCAATCCCAGAAGGCAAAAATCGCTTTGTCACACTTATGTTCGATAATGGTGCCACCATAAACCTGATTAAATAAGATCAGTCGTAACCATATGTCCGCGTTGAGACTAGTGAAATTATTTATCTTACCAGAATAACACCCCACCCAGTTTAAACTAAAGAAACAACGTATATGACTGTACAAAGAAAACCTACAGTTTTTTATGCGATCCCCAACGATTGTTTGTCTAAAAATGTCAGTTTATTGGGTTGAAACTTTTGTAAAGAATTACAAGCCACATTATCGTATTATCATAATGCTATAGTATTAGATAATATCGTAATAAACGCTATTTTTTTTTTAAACTTTTGATGAAATAGAGCGATTGGAAAGGGATGTAAAAGAGTAAAAAGCAATAAAACTACAGAAAGCACATGAAAGTGAATTTTTTCTACCGCCCTTACTACTAATAATGAGATAGAGCGCCTTAAGGATAAAATTGACCATTAAAAATTTTATAACGAATACATTGTAGGCTGGCTCAAAAGGTTATTGGCTAGGTTATAAAAGCTGATTTTTATTTTCGAGTTAAATTCGTGTTAGATGTATATTTGGCGCTCGTAACTGAATTCTAACGCATGCGCAATAGCAAGAAGACGAGACGCCGTGACGCTGCACTTCAGCGTCTAATACCTATAGTTTACTCACTCTCGCGCGGTCAGTCAGTCGATACGCACTCCCTGCTTTTCGTATTTTCCTTTTGATTTGATCTTGCTTTATTTCAGTTCAGCTTACGATTGTATCCTTGATTGTAAAGACTAAAGATAGCATACACTGAAGAAAGTGAGAATAAACGTGTCCGTGTTTTATAATAAAAACGACAGTGTTGTACATTTTATTGCCCGATCACATACCCACACATCCATACTGCTAACAGGTTATGGGCCTTAAAAGTGTAGTGTAGTTGTGTATTCAAGACCTCCGCTAGCCACCATTTTTTTCTCTGTGATCAAGCCCATCTCGCGTTTGCTCGCACTTTTTTTTGCCCTCCGCGTTTTTTGCGTCCCTTTTCTTACAGGCCATTGACGAGGTGGCGTAGAGATTGACATCAGCCACTAGTGAGACCGAGAAGATCGGGGAGGTGACAGCTGGCGGGATAAGAAGGATTGTGAGGGATTTACGGAAGAAAGAAAGTAAGTAGCTGATAATGATGCTAATGATGTCTTTGTCGGTCATTATGTTGACATAATGTGTTTTATTTTTCGATGGTTCGAAATCGAAATTGCATAAGAGTGGTAATAATATATGTTAAAGATATGATGAATATGACAGTGGATGGGATTTTTGAAGCGTTTTATAAGGCTAGTACTCTGTAATTCTCAAGGGTCAAGAGTCGGCACGTGTTTTTCCTCGCGTGAGGCAGGCTTGCATTGGGGTACGAGGATTTTCATTTGGCTGCTACAGCTATAGCTACGGCTGAGGGGGACGCCTCAAAGCGGGGAGAGGGACTTTCGTTTTGGCCATGACTTGCGTTCAGTCAGACCGAGCGTATGTGTTCCTTTCAGTAGGCTTGGTAGCTGATGGCGCGCGAGGAGCGGCCATATTAGAAGGACTTGTTTACTTTTCCAAGTCCCCGTACAGTGCGGCCTCAATCCTCTCCGTGGATTTTCACGCTCAGACTAGAGGTAAATGCCGACTCAAACCAAAATGCAGAAATTTGAAATTTCCAATTTTGGTGTAATACGCGTCAGCACATCGTAATAACAGGCATACGATTGTGCTCGACCGCATTGGAATTGTGCTGCTATGGTGTATAACTATAGACATGTTACGTTTGCATGTTTAAATCATCTGATGTATCTCGTCCCATGAATAGTGCGCATGCATTGAGCTCGTGTGTGCGTGCTTGCTCATGTTTCCCGGTGACACAAATGGGTTTAAAATGGTCACTAGGAAGTAATATATATATAACTTGATCTGAGTTATTATAGGAGATATAAGTGACGATTACGATACAGGAGATCAGTTTAACTTAATGGAAAAAAGTGAAGGTACAATTTACACTATTCCTTAACACAAGCAGCACATTCCAGTTAAAGGTTCTTTAGATTGATTAAAGATAGAAGATTTAAATACAATAAGTCACGTGAAAACAAAATTTAAGATAGACATAAACAAAGGGAACCTTTAACAAGATAGCAAACTAAAGATTTGAGAGATAGAAAAATAAATTTGATTGATGCATCATCTGAAGACAAGAATAAAGATTTGAGAGATAGAAAAATAAATTTGATTGATATCTCATCTAAAGACAAGAAAGAAGATTTGGGCAATAGAATTAAATAAATTTGATCCATACCTTATCAAGTCAGCAAATTAATGATATAAAAATGGAAGGATAAATTTGATGATATCTCAACTGAAAATAGCAAGGATTTGAAAATAGAAAGATAGACTTGATCGATACAAGATTATTTTAACAGGAAAGCAAATTAAAGCTTTGAAAAATAGAAAGATAGACTTGATTGATACAAGATTATGTTATCAAGAAAGCAAATTAAAGCTTTGGAAAATAGAAAGATCTAACAAGATAGCACATCAAATATTTGAAAAAAAAAAAAAAAAAAAAAAATTTGATTAATTCATAAACAATAGATAGCATGTTAAAGATCTGAACTATAGAAAAGATAGTTTCAAGAAACAGATAGATAATTTGCACAAGAAAATGACAGGCAGAAATAATGATCTTAAGATAGAATTGACTAAAGAAGCAAGGAGCCCACAAGAAAGATATTTAGGGAATTCAAAAGTTGACTGAAGATAAAGAGTAGACTTTAAATTTAACACTAGATAGATTATCCTTTGATTATTAAAACAAAGTATTTTTTTAAATTATCCTATGGTAATAGTGCAAAAATTAATGATATGAAAATAAGTGATATACAGATGAAGGCGTATCAAATATACAACAAAATTCACACTGTTAGATTTAATCCCGCAAAGCAAAGTGATATTAAATTTTGCGAATTCCTCGATAGATTAAGATGGATTTTGAATGGATTTTGATAGATTTTAAACTTGTTAGTAAATCTCAGAGTTTTCTTGAAGATGAGAAAAGAGATGACTTTTACCATGAGATTGTCAATAAAGTACCAGTTATAAAAATTGCAGATTCTAATAGACTGTTTAAAAGCGAGAATGGCTTATCCTATAAATATTTAAGTGAAGTGTAAAGAAGGTTAAAGTAATAACGACTTGCTCAGATCTAATGCATCGAGTAGTATGTTTGTTGTTGGACCCGAAACTTTGCTCTCTACGCGCACGGAGGAAACCAAAAATTTATGAAAGAAAATTGGTTAAATGCGCGAATAAAAGTTCCTCCGTGAACTTGAGAGCAGAGGGAGAAAGGTGGGTTTCGGGTAGTAATAACAAAAACAAAATGGTTCTAGATATAGTAATATGCGCCAATATGCTCGCTGGAAACTTGCTGTCGCTTCGTCAGCTTGTTAATAGGTGCATATGTATCTATTTCGATGACCTTAAGATAGATATATTCGACCCACCCTCTAACGAGATGTTAATTTTCGATGCCTACAGATTTTTCACTGGATATTGGAACTAGTGCAAGATGGTCAGAGTACAAGCAACAACAAGAAGTGTAAAGAAATTATAGATTGCTTAATGATAGAATGTTCCTCTGTGGCAATGGCTGAGATGGTTCAGGAAGTCAGTGCCAATTATAGTAAGAGCTGACCTATAATCCCAAACAATGGATCTGAAAACGATTGTTTAGATACCGCTTAACAAAATAAGTTTGAGAAAACCATTAAAGATAGAAAAATTAATGATAGTAAAGAACTAATGATCAGTGAGATTTCAGAGGCTTAAAGTCCCTTTATATGAAGGTATAAAATACTTAAAAGATATAGCAGAGCCATGCTCTAAAACGGAAGATTCAGGCATTTATCGTTGGAATATCTTAAGGATTGCAGAGAAAGTTTTTGGACAATAAAGATTTGAATAAGTCTGTGTTCGATCACTTCATTGCAATATGCAAGGTGTCATATTTCTAAAATTTAAAGAATGCCTTCGAACACTAGAAGAGAGAGGGCATCGAAACAACTCATCCTAAAAGATACAAATTCACAACAGTATACACAGAAAACTACCTAATATTGACGATGGCATACCCTGTGAAAGTGAAAAGTAAAGCAAGAAATTGTATGGACAAATTTGCGACTCGTGCACGAAATCTACTGGACTTTAATGCAAAGATGTGCTATTACAGAACTGACCAAGGCACAGAGTTTGCAGGAGGTCAAACAGTGAAAATTCTCCAGAGATTGGCAGCTGAGTCTCAACTGGTTTCTCCAGACAATTTTCAATACAATGGCGTTTCAGAACGAATCAATTGCACACCACACCTGTCCAACAAAATAACAGCTCCCTCAGGAAATGTTACTCCCAATCTAAAGATAGAAATAAATCAAATAAGATTTGGTCGTGTGGCCTTTATTAAGATACACAGGAACACTGGAACCAAATACAGCCCTCAAGGTATACGAGTAGTACTGGTTGGCTATACTACTACCAGCTACATTTTTCTAAGACCAGAGGATGAAAATTTTATGAGGTTCCAGGTGTAAGATTTCATAAAAGACTTGTATTTAGAAATGTCTGGGAAAGTGATAAAATAGCAAACTGAAATAATCATAAGACAGACATCAAATAAGATGAATGGTTCATTTAGTTTGGTAAAGATAGTCTTGAAGTATTATTAGAAATGGAGGAAGAACAATGAGTCAAGATAAAATGAGAACAACCGAGGAAGAATAAAGAGTTTGTTCAAGAAAACTTCACAGTATTTTACGAAGAATTGGAGTCGATGCATAAAATCAAGTATGAAAAATTGTAGATAGATCAACTATGAATGTTAAAGGAAGCCAGCCAAACATCATAGATTCCAGACAAGTCCTGAAGAAGAAGATAGACGAAGATGGAAACCGCAACATTTAAAGTAAGGTTGGTAATTCGTGGGTTTAAAGATGGGAATAAGTACGACTTGCAAGAGACTTATGCCCCTATATCTGGGTTGGCTCTTGTGAGATCGGTAATATCAACTTTTAATAAATTTAATCTAGAAACTTGTCAAGACAGCATTTATGAATGCTTCAATCAAGAAAGAAATAAGTATAGTGTTTCTTGAAGGTCTGCTTGACGAAGATTAACTTAAGAAAAATGAAGTATGTAATCTAGAAAAAGCCCTTTATAGACTCAAGATCAGCTTGAAAAAATGGATCGAGTGTTTTCGTGTGGCTGCACTGAAACTAGTATCACAAACGCACACCTGTGAAACTTGCCTTTACGCATGGAAAGAAAAAGTTAGCCTTTTAATCTTGATTCCCTATGAAGATGATATCATGATAGCAAGAAATTGGTAAGTAAACCAAAAGAAATTAAGATTGGTCTGAAGTCTGACTTTGAGATATCAGATCTTGGCGAGGTTCGCACTTTCCTAGTTATCGCAGTAACAAGAGATAGAAAACATAATTCAATTTCACTTACGCAAACACCATACTTCGACAAAGTTCTGGAAAGGTTTGGATTTACCGACTCAAAACCACAAAGAACACCAATGGTGACAAATTAAGTCCTGAATCGGCAAAAAAAAAAGACAGATAAGAATTGGAAGAAACTGGAAACCTGAAAAAAAAACTAAAACTGAAGAAAATGTACCTCACAGAAAAGCAGTTGGAAGCCTGCTGTATCTGGCTAACACAGTCAGACCAGACATCTCGCACTCTGTGAATGTATTAAGCAGACACCAAATCTGCCCAACAGATGACTAGAGAATGGTAAAACGAGTCCTTCGATATCTGTAACACACCAGAACTATGGATTAACCTTTAGAGGCCGAAAAAATGAGCGGAAGTTTTTTCAGATGCTAGTTTGGCAGACTGTAACGGCTCAATTACGACAGGTGGAAGGTGGATACCTCATAAAATTGTATTGCGATACAGTTGCTTGGAAGACGACACTACAGAGTTACGTTGCAATCTTAACCTACGAGGCAGAATACGTGGCGATGTGTGATGCAAGGCAGAAGCTGATAGGATTGGAACACTAAATCAGCTTCATACTGTTATACATTCTGTTGCCTGCGGACCTTTGGTGTGACAACATAGCCGCCGGAGCAACTGCTAATATAGATGGTGGCAAAAGACTGAGACACATGAACGAGACCAAGGCTCACTACGTTAAGGAATGTGTATCCCGAGGAATAATAATCGTTAAACGAATTCCATTCAAGGAACAACTAGCAGACATTTTCACAAAACCCCTGCCGTTTCAACTGTATGAAAGACTAATGACAAAAATTTTGAATGTTAATCAGTGTAAATTGCATGATAATTAAACTTGAACTGGAGATAGTAAAATTATTAAATTGATAATAGATAGATAATGATAGTAGACACGCCGATTAATGTATCTCTCTGTGTATGTTTTAGCTTGTCACAACCAACCCCAATGAGTGATCAAGAAGCCGACGTGTTCCACATCTTCAGCTGATTACTTATTCATTTAAATATGATTACTCAGTGTTAATATTCCAATATGTCCTTTCTTTTTTCATTTTATATTGTTTTGTTAAATTCAGATACGAACGGGAGGGAGTGTTAGATGTATATTTGGCGCTCGTAACTGAATTCTAACGCATGCGCAATAGCAAGAAGACGAGACGCCGTGACGCTGCACTTCAGCGTCTAATACCTATAGTTTACTCACTCTCGCGCGGTCAGTCAGTCGATACGCTCTCCTATTTTCCTTTTGATTTGATCTTGCTTTATTTCAGTTTAGCTTACGATTGTATCCTTGATTGTAAAGACTAAAGATAGCATACACTGAAGATAGTGAGAATAAACGTGTCCATGTTTTATAATAAAAACGACAGTGTTGTACATTTTATTGCCCGATCACATACCCACACATCCATACTGCTAACAATTCGACATATTTTATCTGAATGGGGCAACAATTTTATAAGGTCCACTGATGATAAAACTGATAAAAGTAGAGTGTGCAGTGTAAATATTAAATTAAACGACCAAGGTATACTTTAACGCTATGCCATTAAACAGGGTAAGAATACTCCTAGTGTAGAACAACATTGCCTTTATGAGAAACAAAAATATAACCATGAACCAACTAAATATACGATCAAGGCTCGAAAACGTCAAGTAGTGAGAATAAATTCAATTTAATCTAAGTTAACTGAAGGATTCTTCCAACGAGTTGGCAAAGGGTGTAATGACGTATATTTAAGAGAAGAAATAGTAAAAAATGAGAACGGTCGATGTAATGTTATGGCAATGAACACTAATAAAAATAATATTATGATTGAAATAGATTGAAGAGAAATTGTATTTTTTGAGTATATTGCAAATAAATTTGACCCCAATACTAGTAGCCAATACGTGAGACCTGTTATCAAAAATACACTTGATAGAATAAGAGACCTAAAAGGACTTTGCGCACTGGTCACTCAAACCTAGAAGAACGAGATCGAATTCATTGAATGAGTTCTGAATATTGAGAAATCATTTTGTTGCCGAAAGGCCCTTTGCCCTGTACTAACTTTGTTACACATGAAATCCCAACGGAAAATAACATCCCTATTCACACTCAGCAATATCGTCACCCACCGGTACATAGAAAAGTTTTAGAAGAACACGTAGAAAAATAACTTAACGATAAAATAATGAAGCCCTCGTCATCACTAATAAGTTTACTACTTTGGATCGTTGTTAAGAAACCTGATATCCATGAAAATCCCAGATGGGGGGTAGTGATTGATTTCAAAAAACTCACTAAAAAGACCATTGATGATGCATATCCATTGCTCAATATTGCAGATTTTATGAGCCACTTGGGAGGATCCGTATATTTTTCAGTTTTTGATTAAGCAAGTGGATTTTAACAAATTTCTATGGCTGAACATGATAAGTATAAAATAGTATTCATGACACCCCATGGACATTATCAATACAAACGGATTCCCGAAGGTTTGAAGAATGCACCTGCCACGTTGCAACGACTAATGGATCTTGATATAATTATTAACGCAAAAGATCTAGTTGATCGTGATCGTGAAGTTAGGTTACTTTTCAACCACTTAAGATCAGCCAATATGGTACTCCAGCCAGATGAAATTGAATTTTTGAGGAAAGAAGTAATATTTCTTGTGCATATAGTAAGTTTACGAGGAATGAAACCAGACCCTAAAAAAATACAGGCTGTTTAAGAATATCCCTAACCAAAAACTATGAAAAATATTAGACAATTTTTTAGGACAAGCAGGATACTATAGACGCTGTATTAAAGATTTTTCCAAAAAAGCTAAGCCATCATTAGATTCTATAAAAAAGGGAGAAAAGTTTAAATGGACTGAAGTGCAAGAAAAGAGATTTTAAATACGTAAAGACCAAATACGTAAATACGTAAATGCTCTGCGGCATTTTATGCAATGCATCATTTTCGTTTGTATTTATTAGGAAATAGATTTATTCTTGTAGCCCATCATGAGCCATAGAATTGGATGCATACAAGGAAAGATCCAAGTCAGCGTTTCATGCACTGCATGTTTAAATTCATCGATTATAAATACACTTTTAAATACAACCCAGGAAAACTTAATATCAATGTTGATGCACTATCTAAAAACCTAGTAGGACGTTTATTTACTTGAAAAACAATATAAACAATGAATTACCATTACTAAGTGTCCTGATGATGGGTCAAAAAAAAAAATAGAGAAAAAGAAGAGAACAAAATTACAAAATCAGAGAAGAGAAAGAGTAAAAACATCCAATTTAACAACAATCAAACCTAGGAGCATGACTGAATCAAAAATGAGTGTACCTTAATTGGCCAGGAGCCCTGGACGACCCCTTGGTTCAAAAACATACAAGGAACGATAAAAGTTAGGTTATAGTGTGATTGCTCAAAGGACTCGAACGAAAACATTTCCACAATCACAGACATCATCTACATCTTGACTGAGTGTATTAAGAAATGTCACTTAAAATACATCAAAAGATCTAGCTCGTTAAAAAATAATTTTCGAAATCAATAGCCTCAACATTACACGTTGATGATACTTATACAGAAACCACCGTAACAAAACCAAGTAGTCTCACGAATGAGAAAACGCCGCAATTAACAGTCGAGATATAATTAACCTTGGTGCATTTTCAAGGACAAGTATGTTTTCCGAAAGTTACCCAAGTGATACTGAAGAATCGTCAGAAGAAGATACGCAACTACCAGTATATGACCCTAGACAAAGTGGATTACGACAAGAGTTGACCGAAACAGAAGTAGACTCAGATACAGAGACTGACTCACACTTACACGCAACAAGTACTGAAATTTCCGTTGCACCCATGTCACTCAGTGAAGGTTTAAACGACGATGTTTTTAAAGACCAACCTAAAACTACGATCAATAATACTAATAAGTTTACTTTTGAAAAAATGTAAAAGCTAACAAGAAAATTTAATCAAAGTCTTCAAGAATACTTAGACAAGTCTAATAACGATGATGAGCCCGAGCAAGCTGATACGGATTTTTTATCAGTAACTAGATTTTTTGATGGAGACAAGCCAGATCCTGAAATGCAGGACATAGTAATTGGAATGGAGACCTATGATCCTGATAATTTTAATGATTCTGTATAAGATGAAAAATTGCAGATTTGTCAAGGTATACAACAGACTAAAAATCCTTATTTTATGAAGATAAAATTTTAAGAAAACATAAGGCAAGTGAAAAATTATCAATTACCCCTCCTACTCAAGAAAATACGTACTTAAGTTCTAGTACACTGACGCACACAAGTACTTCTACCATCACGAAAAACAGACGTCACTGGCCTTGAAAGAAATACCACAAAAAACCCCAGATAACTTGAATGCAAACAACAATTAAACAAACTGCAATGCTAACAAGTCAATAAATCGAAGGATTGCACTTATTTTTATGCTACTGTTAGACTTATACTCTTTCTCACTGATATATTCATACAAACATCAGTATGGAAAGGTGAATGTAAGTCTTAGTAATAGTAGCAGTAGTACTGAAAATTATAAGTAGGTAAATAGAGCCAAGCTATTGAACAATGTTATAATCACCAGTTATTGTCTAACGTACAAATGAGACACTAAAGTTTATTTTATTAGCAAAGATTGTCACATCTGTCTCAAAACTGTTAAGATCAATAGGTGCACTGGACTTTAGTTATTTGAAATCGAAGAAACCAAAAATTTACCAAATACTAATAACAGCTAACGTAGCACATAACATGCTGTTATTTATGAAACATATACCAATTTAGTAACTTTTGAATTACTTTAAAAATTATTGTTGCAACGAAATCTTAAAACTTTTCAAATCTGGAAAAGAGGAGATCTTACAAACAAATTATAACCTGGATTGACAACAGAAATGTTATTAACATTTTTTGATAAAGCACCTATACAAATAACTGTCTATTACGGTAAAGCTGATTATCTAAAAATTTAAGAACGTAATAAAATAATACAAACACTACATAATATCCCCGTTGAAGAACATAAGAAAATAAGCCAAACTTAGCGAAAAATAAGAGAGCAACTTTATTGGCCTGGAAAGAGAAATGGTATTCTTCATTATTTTCATAAATGCAGCAAACATCAAGAGAAAAGAGTTAAAGAAACAAAAACAAGGGAACCCTTGGTGCTTACAGACACACCTATTGAAGCTTTTGATAAGGATTCCATTGATACCGTCGGTAAATTGAGAATAACACCAAATGGTAGCCGCCATTTGCTCATCGTACAGTGTAATCGGACTAAGTACATTATATGAGTCCCTGTACCTGACCTAAGATCAAGCACGCTTGCCGACGCACTCGTATAGAATCAAATATAAGTTAACAGTGTACCTAGAGCAATTCTATCGAAAAGACATGCTACATTTGTGTCTAACTTCTCGAAACAACTCATAAGAACTTTAAAAACCAGTCGTCTAACCACATCAGCATGTCATCCGCAAACGAATGGATCATGAGAGCTTAGTCATGCTGCCGTAGCTAACTTTCTTAGAACTTACTCTGAAACTTATGATGACTGGGACAACATAGCAGAATTTGCAGCTTCCACGTATAGCCCGAGTGTACATGCAGCAACAAATTCAACCCTCTATGAACTAGTATTTGGAAGAGTAGCAAGGTTTTCTTTAAAGATACCTAAAGATGAAAGGTTATTTACCTATCTATTGTGCTTACAAAATCTTATTAGGCGATTTTATGAATGCAAATTGCGGCAGAAAATCAACAAATAAAGATGAAAATACGAGCAAAAAGAAGATATGATAAGAAATTTAATTCTCTTAATGTTAAACATGGAGATTACGTTTGGCTAAAGTAAAAATTGCGTACTCATAAATTTGACTGCTTTTATAATAAACCCCTAAAGATTAAAAAAAGTCTTAGAGGGAAATAATATGTTACTTGAAATAACCATTCGTAGAATTATATGAAAACATACGGATAAATTATAACTAGTTGCCTAATTATAATATCCTTGTGAGGAATATATTTTACATGTCTTTTAGAAAGAGAAAGAAGCAGAATAATGCTAAATGTATTGGTCATCTTAATGAAAATAGTGTGTTGAGGGTTGCACAGGTTTAAACTATGCAAATCATGGCAACTGTAGCATACAACCACTTGAACAAAACTCTGACAAATACTACGAACGAAACGGTATCACAAAAATTAAGGGAGTTGATTGGAAGATTGTGATATGGATGCATGTTAATAAGATTACATTGGAACAAACACCTACTCAAGGATTAAATAAAACATTTTGATATTATATTGCACAGTTTGGTTATTCTAATTGCACTCACTACATGGGAATGGACCTGTTGAATTTAAAGATAAAGCGATTGACAAACCTCAAAGCAACACTATTAAAAATAATAAATACTGTGGGAACCCATGCCAGAGATAACTTTATTCCACCACCCAGCATACAATAAAAAAGACTGACACCTTTTGGAATTATTTGAAGCATTGCTAACGAGTTTTTTGGCTTAGTCACAGAAGACAATGTCAGCGTTATGAACACCAATATCAACAATCTGCATTTTGATCAAAAAGAAGATATTAAATTTTATGAACAGAATATCCATATTATTGCAGCTGCATTCGAAGAACTATATAACACTACAAAACGCCATGAGTATATTTTAAGACAAGTTGCTGATAAATTGACTTTAGGACAAGATTTTACTCTCGACAGATATCTGATAAATATATCAGCTTACTTAAGAAGAACTGAGGCTACCTTAGATCATATTATTTGTTCTCAGGAAGATTTGATTGTCATCTTGCATGATTTACAAAGAAGTCAAGTACATCCAAAGGTATTTTCTCTAAATATATTTAGAACCATAGCCCGGGATATGAAGAACCCGGCAGGAAATCTGGAATTTGTAGAACCAATAGAAAATCTCTATGGTGGTGAAAGAAGCACTCTAAGCAAATGAGATAGTGTGCATTAAGAACATAGAACCATGATAATATTACATTTGCCACTTGTAAATCAAATCCCTTATAACCCTTACAGTCTACATCCAGTCATGATACCCTAATCTAGACAAAATGGATCTGCCTATAAAAAATCATCGTACTTTTACTTAGCAGTAGTAGCAGACCATAATTCGTATTTACGATTAAACGAAGTTACATTTAACCAATGTGATAAAATGGTATATGGTTATACATGCTCAGCTATGTAACCGTTTTAGGATCCCTATAATATAAGTGAATGAAGAATTCTTATGTTATTACGACCTGGAATGGAAGTTCTTAAATACTGTAAAATTATCTTAACAACGAAAACCGAAAGTCAATAGATTTACTTACCAGCTGATAGTTCATGGTTATTTTTAACATCTCAAAAAGAACTAATAAACATTATCTGTCTTAAAAAATGGATCGACAAGAGAGAGTCGTAGGTGTAGGTCTTTTACGAATGATTTATTGATCTACAGAAAAAACTCACAAATTGACTTTAACAAGTTAACATACGCTTATCACTCAAATATAATCTACCTATCAAGTAGAAGTGAACCTAAGCTTAACTGTACTACATGAAACCTTAAAAGACACTGATGACATCCATGACGCTATGAAATCGATTCGAGAATTTAACTTTAATAAACAAGTATGGACAGATGAAGAACTAAATGTACAAAACATAATAAATTAAATAGAGAAAATACGAACTCAAAAGTTGGAGGAAAAACAAGCTTCTCTTTTTATTTTAATACTTAGTGATATTAAAGCAAATATTATAATTATAATAATAGCAATACTTATCATTAAAGTAAGAAGCTGTTTCAAAAGAAGACTATAAAACGTAGTGTCTCGGAAAAATTTATAACACGCACCATAAATCCACTAAACGCAAAACCCCGAATAACCATGAAACAAGAACACGAACTAACTGAGCTTTATGTTGAAATTAAAGAAAAACAAAAAATACTCAAATTATCTACAAGACTTATAATAATGACACGGAGTTTGATACTCCTACGCCACATACCCTGAAAGTTGGAAATAGACTCAGAAGTCAATAGTAATTTAATACTATTTTCTTTACAGGCTGCACGATGAACCCTGACTATGAAATAACAATAAAGACTAGAATTAACGTAAGCCAACCTTTACATTAAGTTATTGAACAATTAGAACATAGAGGAATCATCAAGGAAATGCACATACTTTCAGGCTTACATAGTTATATACGCCGAACTATAACCGCCAAATAAAACAGTGATTTACTTGCTACAAAAAAAAAGCAACACTAAATATAAAAGAAAGAACTCAGACACTTTTTCCTTCTAAGATAGGGTCCACTATTTTTTAAGCAGAAAAGATTTCTTCACAAACACTGTGAAAAAGTGACATTAATATACCAAACATAAAACCAAAAAGATTTATGTCTCTTCTGCCGTAAAATATAGAAAAAACGAAAAGGGAAAGAGATTTCTTCAGCCATTTCTCTCAATTTGGTATCCCAGAATATTGTTATGACTTTAAAGATCGGTGAGGAAAATTATTCTAAGGATAAGTTAAATACATAAATCCTGAAAGCACTATTCTAGCGTTGCAAAATGATGAACCCAAATATCGCACGAAATACGCCAAACCAATTAAAAATAGTGCAGAACACAAATGGAGCAAGAAGTTGACTTACTCTTTCTGTCAACAACGATTTTAGTTAATGACATATCAGAGACATATAATACCATGCAAAAAAAACGATGTACACAAACTTCAGAAACAAAGTCAAGCTTTGCCAAAATCATTGATTTACGAGAAAAATTAAAAGTAGCAAAAAATAAACCTAACAACTGAACTCTATCATTCAACTATCTACTTTTTACGTCAAAAAATACATCACTTAGTTCACTTAAGATTTCTATTTCAAGCTTTATAGAATCAATAGGCACATTTATATTTAGTTGATTTTTACCACTATGTATTCAAAATATATTAGTAGACGCAGATATCAAGAGAGTGAGAGAAAAAAAAAAAAAAAAAAAAAAAACTTCGACGCTTTTAGATTCAAACACATGTTTAATTTCATAACAGTTTCATGTTACTTTATTGAGAGGATTTTTTTTTGTTATATTAGGCTTTAGCATAAATGAAAATAACTTATTTCATCGTATTGTGAATCCACAAGTACTTTGTCATAGTATGATTAGTAATGATTGTATCTATTTATCTATTCCCTACTTATCGTCCAATACTTTCATAAACGTTATTTAATTTTTATATAAACACTCTACATCTAACCTTTCAATCATTACAATGAATAACAGCACAACAAAAGACATACATTTACATATAGGGCATTTCACGATAGATGTCCCAGCGTGGCGTGCGAGCGCCAAAACACTCATTTTTCAGCTCACGATTACAACCTCATAATGCACTGTATAACAGTAATTAAAATACACAATTAACGTATTTTTTTTCAGTTTTCTGATAATGTTATTAGTTTTGTAAAAATGTGGCTACTTATTAAAAAAAAAACACAAAACGTCTTATATCTCAAAAAGGGTATTTTAAATATTTTTTTAATAGTCCTAATCGAAAGATGAGGTTCTTTTACGTCAGATATGATATTTTTAACGGTGTGATAAAGCAATAGTTAACGAGATATATAGTGACGAACAAGTGGTGCGTAGCCTAATGCGGTGGTGCAAGGCACCGTGCAGTCCACCTCGTTCGCTGGTGGAGCACACCTACTGTTTGACTTTATTGGATATTTTAAGTGAATAATATTAAACGTTAAAACTATTTTCCTATAATCAATTACAACTTTTTCACTTATATATATTTATTATATACAGTTTTCTCCCATTAACTTTTTTCATTCGTAATTTTTTTTCTCAGGTACTTTGGAAGCAAATGACTGTTTACTCTCACAAACATTTCTGCCTTTCTAATTATTCGTCTCTTTATCAAACTTTGTTATTTTTGGAAAAATGTTAGTCTGTGTCGAAAGGGAACATTGTTTCATCAAAAGTCTATCTTTAAGATTGGATATTAAAGCATGATACTATTAAGTGACTGGAATTAGCATAGCTTTTTAAAACCTCTCTTTAAATTCTTCTGCAGTTGTATCGTGATCAGATTTAGGCTTAAAATTACTTGCGTTTCTTTGCAGTATTAATTTGCCCAATTGTACAAATCTCTAGCAGTTCGTACTTGAAAATTAGATTTTTGCAGGCTTGCGCGCCTAGCTCCTCGTTTTAAATTAGCCCCAACTCCATCGCAAGCTCCCTTGCAATGTGCTGTAGCATAAAAATGCCACTTTGCAGAAATCTAAGAGTCTCCATAATGTTGAAAAAGATTAAACAAATAATTATTATTTTTGAAATGCTGAGTTGCAGCATCTGATATGTTATGAATTTTCTCTGGCTTAAAATGAGTTTTCAAATAATTTATTATGGGTTTCCGATATTCGTAAGCCGTGGCTGTATCGTAAACCTAATTATCCGAAATAATTGCTAAGCTCTTATGCTTCAGCTTATTTTTCTCCCTGTAATAAATCACAACTGTAAATACTGTGGCCTCATGATTAATCCACTAAAATAATTGCACTGCATTTTGAGCGACAAAAGCATAGTTTTCAGCCTAATCCAAACAAACTATGAATTTTTGATCTACAATTGTATTTATTTGGACAATCCAAACAATCACCTAAAAAACACAAATCCGTTGCTGTAGTACAAACAATGACACGAATACGGTCATGATAATTTCTTAACGGCAATCGTGAATCTTTTGTTAACATTTTAATTTCGATTCCGTGCAACATTAATTTTACATTTTCGTGATGAACACACTCGCAAACCAAGTGTGTACCACTACTTCCGACCAAAACACAATAAAATGGTCTTAGGTGAGTGAATTTTGTCACACCAATTTTTGAAGCCTTGTTTTCAGACTTCAATATAGCATAAGATTCGTTGAAATTACATAAGTAGTTGTTGCAACACTTTGGCCCATCACAACAAACCCCCACCACCTACGTAGGAGCTTTCCATGATGAGCAAAGACGAGGCATGGGGGGGAGGGACATGACCCCACCACGGTTAGGGTCCCTCCCAACTTTAAGTGTATAGAGAGGGCTCGCCCACTTTTGAGTTACAAGATAGGTTTAAAATTCTACCTCTCGTTTAGTATGGGTATTTTTTTAATAATATTAATCGGTTTCTCCAATTTAAAGGGTCCAAAATATTTTTTATTCTCTTTGATGGTGGGTCTAAAATAATCAATTTGCACTTTATACATATTACTACCTTTTTCTAAAATATAATCTACAAATTTCTGCACAACAGTAGGCATTAAATCCGACAAATCACTCGATACACGTAAATGAAAAGCAATACATTTGACAATAAATTCGCTTAAATGATCGAAGGTCACCTTTTTTAGAACTAAACCACGACGATATTGCTTCGCAACACTATTACTTATACCTTGTTTTCGTTCTTCTTCAAGCTCAATAGCCTTGTCGTTATAACTTGCAGTAAACTTTAGAGACCAGTTGGAGCCATAAATTTTGATATCCTGCAAGTTGCTGTCGTCTGTAGTAAAATACTTTTCAATATCTGTAAGCACCAATTTGAATTCGTTCCAATCCAAAATTTTGAAAGGAATCCGTTTGAAATCTGTGCCTAATAGACAAACTACAGGTTCCCAATCGTTGTCAAGTAATTTCTCACATTCCAGACCAACTATGACTTTTTTGCCAAATGATTTATTTAATCCATAATGCTTGAAAAAAAACTGCGGAGGTGACTGTTGATACTGCTTTGCGCTTGAGAGATCGATTGCTACCAACACCCCAACTCTCTTATAAGCTTGATTTTTCACGAAACCGACGATTATCCACTTAGGTAACTGGCCCAAAATAATATTATCTAAAGTTTCGCCATAAATACCACTATGCATCGTCACAGCTCTTCCTTCGACACGCGTGAGCGGATATTTTGCTGTACTCTTTGACAGAGCTTTGGTATGGGCTAATAAAACACAGGGACTTATTTTAACGCGTCTTACTAAAAGATTTGCTTCTTCAATACAAACGGAAACCAAGTTTGAAGTGTCTATGAGACAAAATGCGTCGCGAGATCTTACTTATCGCATTCTCACCTCAACGCCATTCATAAGTAATTTTTCCTGATTGCATACATCGCAATGAAGATGACCAATCAGATCAATCGATTTCTTTGCCGGTAGTAGTGTACGTCGCTTGACGAGACCCGCGTTGGCATCCAACACATCGTCCATCTTTGTCGCCGCATCGTTGCACCATAATGCAATTGTTAAATAGGATTATTTTGCCGCAGGACCGTAATTCAATTTAGTTTTCAACTACGCTCTGTAAGCGTACGCGTTGTTAGGAGGCGATACAGGTTTCTGATTGGAAAACAAAATTCAGTGTGATCCCTCGATAGTTGTTTGAGTCGGTGAAGTATCAAACAAAAGAAGCTCAGACTTTCAGCACTTGCATGAGTGACTGTGTAAAAAAGCCATTTTTTAAAATTTAACTTTCAAAAATATCTCTTGCAGTTCTCTGGCCCTTTATTTTTTCTCTTCATTGCTCTCTTTTTCTGATTTTTATCTAGCTTACGCGCTTTCTTAGTTTTTTTCTTTATACTCTTACGCCGACCACGCCTTGACTGCACAGTTCTACGAAGCAATTGCAACTGAAATGGTTCGTCGAGTCATCCAAGCTTATATCCCGAACCTTCCATCACATTGTCCAATTTTTCCTCGGCTTTTCTCTTCAGCGCATCACCAGACTCCATCACACGAGTGGGGAATGTCTCTTTTAAAGGTATATTTTCAGCAGTGACGTCAGACATAATGTTCATACCTGCACTAGCAGCTTCTTTTCCAACAGTTTTGGCACCTCGTTTAATAAGTGGTAAAACTCGTCAAAATACTCCAGCAAGAAACGATCCGATACCTTCGTGTCATCGTTGATAGGGGGTTCCAACGTAAATGCATCTAACACCTCCTCCACTGTTTCCATAAATTGTGGTCAGACTTCCACCACCACCGCCACCATCACTTTGTGCAATAAAGTAGTCCTCGTAGGGATCCATAATTTTTAATCGATTCGTTTAAAGTAAAACGTTACCATCAGCGTCCCAAAGTCGAATGGTATGGGGGCACCAATCGAGTCCCTTATATCGATTTTGATGTTGTAAAAGGAGTTAAAAAATAATGGCTTATACATAGGTGGTGAGAAAATTTTATTTTTAACACAACCGTACACGTAACCTTGAAGATCCAACGACACCGCCCACAACAAACGCTATTGAACGTCTTCTACGATGTATGGTTTACAGATGTTGCTGTAAATCATGAGCATTGACGGTAAAGCATTGGCAAGATTTGCTAGATGAATAGATAAAATTTAATTATTTTCCAAGAAATGACTCGTTACACTTTCAAAGCCCAAGATTTTACGTAATTTTTCGGACAATATTAAATAGCGATTTATGTATTCACTGTGCGCTGTTTCCGAACAGACTAACTTAGCCACTACGTAACCACCCCTTTCCAAACTCAAAACCACATGATCTCGTGTGGTATCGAAACTATTGATTTTTTGTATCATTTCTTCGATATTTGTGTATGGACCGGGTCGTACGTAATTATCTACATGAATCACAGGATCTTCTGTGTGTTCATTATTGTGTTGTCGTGGTATATATTGTAGAGCAATTTTTCTTTCCTTATTTTTTATCGCATGTTGAAACGTCAATGGTAATTAAATCTCTGTTATACCAACACTCCGTTGTCCTTGCAAACTAATTTGCTGAGGTAATCTTGTCACGTAGTGCGTAGTAGTATTATCAGAATAATACTGAATGCTACTGTTGCTAGGCAACACAACGTGGAAGTTGTCCCTTATTTTATATCTTTTAAATTATAACATTTCACCCAGGAATGAAATTTTTTAGGATATCCCTTCCAGCTGACGAAAAATTCTTTAGAACGTCCTTTACCTTGACTTTTCAATATCTTATTAACCTCGAAGAAGCTCTCACTCAATTCCTTTCGTACTCTGCTTAACTCTTCCTCGTAAAAGAAACCGTCTATGTCTTCGTAAGCCAAATCTCTGAGAAAATAAACTGGAGGCTGTCACGTGCAAGAGATACGTACAATTCTAAGCAACTCTAAGGTCCAATCGCTTTCGTGACCTTTGGCAAAGAAACTTCTCGTCTTACTGATACGAACTAAATCTCCAACGTTGTACTTTGGATTTTTATAAATATCATATCGTTGCTTTATGTTTTCTCGTGCTCGTGCAAAATTGTATAAAGTCATGTCAGCTGGCGCCATCTTTGTTGACGAATGCTTTGTGCGGTTGTATGACTCTATTATACTTGGAAGAATGTCTACGAAGCATCGACTGTTTGTGTGTGTAAAGGATCACCACATTCTTTCTTCAATAGTTCTTATAAAACGTTCGGCTATTACTGACTTTGATTGTGGGCTACGTGCTACTCTGTATTTAATTCCATTTTCTCGTAAAACGAATTGCATTTCATGACCTACAAATTCTTTACCTTTATCCGTTAGGAGACACATTGGTGTACGATCGTCACTTCTTGATAAAATATGTTAAAATGCTTTGGTGACGTTTTTCGATGTCTTATCGTTAATAGATACCACCCAAGCGTATTTACTAACGACATTGATGACAACGAGAACATTAGCGTAGCCATCATTGTAAATTTTAAGGCTCTCAAGTCCATTGAATCAGCTTCCCACACGTTGTAAAAGTTAGGCACGTTATAGCTTCTTCTGGGAAAGCGATTTCTTATAGGCCTATGTAAATTATAGGTATCTTGACTCTCTAGCCAACTCATAACGTTCGATCGCAAAAATTTATTTTTCACAGCACTTAAAAGTTTGTTACCACTAGCGTATGCAGTTGGTCACCCTGCTTCGTAGTAAAGTTTTTGCAAAGTCTTATGCATTATTCTTTTTTTTTCTTCTGCTTTTTTTTAGACTTAGGGCCAATGGCTCTCTTGATGTGCGAAAAAAACTTCTCAAATGTAATCTTGCTACACATGCAGCATGCTGTTAATAAAGCGGCTGTTCGCTCATCCAGCGGTGTTTCTCCGGCAAGCATACGCGGAAAAGCAAATTCAGCCAACGCCCGATCCGCTTTTAGACGTTGACCCTTTTTCTCCTTAGCGGTAGGCAAGATCGTGCTGACAACATGCTTTGTCCAAGGGATCTATGTTAACATCACCGTGCTTAATACGCTTCGATAGCTTAGTTCCAGGACCGCAAAATTTGTATCCAGGTACATGCATCTCAATCGGTAGCAAGTCAATAAAAGCGTCGAGAGCACTACTTTTCTTTTTCTCCTCGAGTTTTATTTCTGTTTCTCCGCCTTGTTCACTTTTTTTCTCAATCGACGCCATATTTTTACTTGAATCGACGAAGGCACAACTTTTTAAAATTTTTTTCTATTGTTTGGTGACGCCATTGATTCAGTACCACTTTCATCAAGAAAACTTTTACTATTCGACGTAGATCTCGGACTCTTATTTGACGATTTTAATTTGTCGTCGTCGTCGTCGTTGTCGATCAGTAATTTTAATACTTGAGCGTTTTCAACACACTCTTGCGGAACGTTTGCCATACGAAGTGCCACTGCAAACTGATTACGGCCAACCGGTGTGCGTTTTTTCCTGTTCTTCAAGGCATCGTTCACCAGATCGACAATGTTCGACTGTGGTATGTGAACACCACTTATGATGACGGTATGTTCATTGCTCCACTCAAAGTTACCAGCAGCGCGCAATCGTTGTATGATAAGTGCAGCTTTTTGACGAAACTTTTTCGGTACGCTTTCGATAACCTCGGTATCCTGCTTTTTCTCCTCTTTACGTTTCTCTTCGTCCTCGTCAACGTCGTCGTCAGAGGGATCGTTATCTTGCGATACCTTGGTGTTCTCCGTGATTGTTTCAGCATGTCAGTTTCTTTTGCTGTCCAATTCCCTAAGGTGCAAATATCGTTGTAAAATTTGTTGGTATTTCTCCCATTTTTCTCGCTCATCAGTATACGGTAAGTTCAAGATGTCGTTCATTTCTGCGTCGAGCTGACTCATTGTTGTGCCCGGTGTTTGCACAGACTTCAGACCATCGTGGAGGAATGCACTTCGCAATCGATCCATGCTTTCTTGAGGCAGAAGAATCATTTTTTTTGCATGTTCCATGTTTGTTACAGCATCGACAACACTGTTCCGAGGAGCAGACCCAACAAAGCAGGTAAGAAACTTCCTTCCTGTTGTACGATAATTTTTTTCTTTGACGACGGATGAGTTTTTGCGTTCAGAAGCTTTCTGAGAACGCTGGCGTGTCTACACAAGCGTTTTTTGCCTGTCACAGTTAGTGAAACGTTTCCTTCAAGAATGTTCAATGCACACTCGCAAATATGCTTGATTAGCGTCTTATCTGCTTTGCGCAACAGAGCTCTTTGTTGTTCGGTGTTGAGATGATAAAGAGCTCTCAAAATGGTGACGTGCTTTTGACCAACCGGGGTACGTGACTTTGGTGTCACTACAACGATACGATTGGAACATGGTTTGCCGTGTCGCTTCCTTTTATCTGTGTCTTAGCCACGTATACGTACAGATACTTGTCATCCAGAAAAATACAAGTTTGAAATCAACAATTGTCCGGTGTATTTTGTTTGAGATCCCGGAAAAGGTAACCAAACGGCCGGGAAGTAGCGTCCCAATAAGCTTCTTGCAAGAACCGAGGACTTTTCATACACACTTGTCTCGAAAGATGTTGTATTTGCGCGTGATCTCGTGAATTTCTAAAGATGACAATGTGTTCCGAGTTTAGCGATATGTCGCGTTGACCCTTACCTTGATGAAATATATTTTGCGTAATAAAAATTACGCTCCAATTGTTATGATGACTACCTTTAGTAAATAAGTCGACGATACCGCTACTACCGGATGATTCACGCATCAAATCGTCAATAATAATCAGTTTTGATCTATGATCACCCACCCAATCGCTGATTTGTGGTAATCCCTTGTGAAACTCAATATTACTCCCGAGATCGCGTATCCATACTGCCCAACTAAACTCTGTCGAAAAGCTGATTGACCGCGGCGGGGGCGTCCGTGGACCACTCGCAAAACCGCGAGCGCTTTTGGAAGGCTAGCGCAAAGGAGGCTTGCGCGACCAATCAGCTTGTTTCGTCGGTTCGACTGCTAATTGAACTGTTTTCGCCACCACCGCCGCTGCCACCGCGGCGCCCCACCATCGCTCATGGATGGTGACCAATCGGCTTGTAACGTCGCGGTGGTTGGAGCAACTATTGCGCATGATCAAGATTACCTTATTACAAAGTTTCCTTCTTATTCGTGGCAGTTTTGAGGTTAATGTTACACGAGTAACTAAGATTAGGATGATTTTTTTTTTAAGGTTAAAGATTCGTGGTAAAGAATGTGCTGATGTCACAGTTTCCGAAATATGTATTAAGTTTCATCAAAAATTTATCGCAACGGTTTTAATAATGCACTGACACGAGTATTTAGTGATCAAATACATTTTTTGGTACGTAAGGATGATTTTGTATTCATAGTTTAAGTTTCGTGGTGAAGAATGTGCTGATGTCATCTTTTTTGAAACATGTATCGTATTTCATTAAACATCCGACGCAACACCGATACGAGTATCAGGTAATCAATCACATTTTTACCTAGTATAAATGAGTAATGTGTTGGACCTGAAAAGGACTAGTTTTTGTAATTAGATTAACTATCTTTTATGACTCTGTATTCATTTTTTTTCGGATTCAGAAAATTGTTTTGGAAAACGTACTTTTTTTTTTTTTTCACATAATTTTCCTATAAGCGGTTTTCGACAATCATCATCATCGTTCCTGGAGCTCGTCGATGTAGCGCTTGCTTTGCTATGTTTTGAACCCATTTTGTCGTTTAGTTATTGATGCATTGGCTGTAAAAAGGGAAATGAACCAACCAACAGTTTTGTCGTACCTTGACCAAGTGAGTGTTTTCCCCTACTCTGATGTATTATATCCCTTCCCCTGCGACATCACGTTGGTAAGCATACGGATAACTCGTGGTCATGCTGTCAAAATATCTTTTACTATAGACTGGTTGACATGTTTTTATTTCCGGTTGAGTTACTGCATCGTGAAAAATTGTACGACGAATAGAAAAATTCGACAATTTTATTTCCGTAATATTAGTCATAACAAGCTCACGAATCGTATCAAAATTTATCTTTTGACTATTGCTGTAATTGAATTTGATACCTTTCACTTTTCAAACATAATCTTCACTACCATCGGGTTTTTCAATCTTATATGCGTAAAACTTTGACCGACCGGATAAAATCAAAGAAATGTATGCGCCACCTCCTTTATCGGCCAATTCGTCAGTGAGACTGCCTAGTGTCGTGCCAATGGGTAAATCGTGCAGCCCTTCTCGGGAAACATAAAAAATGGAATCTGTGTCGTAATAGAAGGCACGTTCTCCTAGAAAATGCAGATACTCGAAAAGTTCTTAGCGTGCTTGTGCTGTCACAAAAGCGGCAACCACAACGTTACTTGATGGTAATGACGTCAAGGCCTCAGTCTTATAATTCTAGTTAACGTACAATGTATTGTCGTTGACGGGTAAAATACCATTTACATCGATTTTTGCACTCGTAAGAAATTCCATTAATCTTTCTGGGGCCGCCACCACCTCAGTCTTTGTCAAATTTTCATGTTGACCAAATTTACCCCACAAAGAATTGAGTAATAATTTTGCAACGGATCTTAAGCCAGCATTCAGGTTTATCTCATTTTTGTTGAGATTTATTTCTACAGTTATACGGATTCCGTCGATATAGAATTTCTTTTGTTTATTAGATATGCAGGTAGGTGGGTAACCCGAAGCTAGTGCTTTTTGTTTAAAAAACTCGTTAATATAATGTGCAAATAATCCTCCTTTGTCCGTTGCTTGATTATACTGTGTTACCTGATATTGATATATTTTATAAACATTTTCAAAGATATAACCTACGCAAACAGCCACTTTGACTTCTTTGGATACCCACGTACCTCCAAGAATGCGGTCTCTTTCATCGTCGTGGGTACAGTGCTCTTGAAGCATATTCTCACAACACGTATGGCATAAGGGAAAAATAAGCTTATTGTGCATTTTCACCGGTAATACAGGATGATACAAATTTCTAGGTGGTAGCACATCGCACATAATTAATCCATTCACTTGGGAAATATCATTATTGTCACCTATTATTTTTTTACACTCTCCTTCGTTAGAGTATAACGTTAGATGACCAACGGGGAATATAACTCGCTTGCAAATACATGGACCCAAAGAGTGTACGTCAACGTATTACATTTTTTTCCATCCTGACAGTCGTACATTTATACAGTGTTTCCTGTTCGACCACCAAAAAATGCATCACGTGGATTCAATGGTTTTCTACTCCAATAATTTTCATTTTCTAAAATAAAATTTGAAAGTTCTTCGTTTTCACGTATTTCTTGGTTAAAGTCGCACTCCCATTTTTCTATCAACTCATAATTTGACATTCTTATCTTTTCGTTAGTCGTGCAAGTTTTCTCATATCTATCATCCACTGTATCTCCGGTCGTCAAAATGGTATCTCGGTTTATTCGGTAACACCGTGGGCAGCTGTGCCAAAAGCAACCTTGAAATTGTAATACGATTCCACGATGATCATGCACACAATATAAAGGAGTACAGTATCTATCGACGAGGATACCTTCTGGTAAGCGTCTCTCTTGGCAGTGTCCAACGTGTTCGATAAATCGCTGGATAACGTGTTTTTTCATCCAATAAAGCCATGTTAAAGCTATTTTAGATTGATTGTTAAATATTCTGTAAACTTTTTGTGGTATTATACCAATTTGATTTTTTTTCAGAAATTTTTTTCTATACACACGCATGCTGGTCGAAGTGATCGTTGTGCATTTCCCAAAAGGTTCCAATTCCGAATTTTCCAAAAGTTTTTTAAAAAGCTAAGCAAGCTAATCTCAAAATTTTTACGTCTTGCCTACAGTATTTTATAATTTCACTTTTTAAATCAAATATATAATTATTTTTCTACTTGTTCATTGTACCATTTTAAAAACTGATCTTAATCTTTCGTATGCATGCTATCGGGTGAATATACGTCGAGCGGTGGTAGAGGACCTACGTACGATTGATTTTCGGGCTTGTTAAACAAATGATGAAAAATATCTTATTCAATTTCCGACAGACCGTACGACTTGGATAAGCCGCTTAAAGGCATATGAAAGTAATGAAGACTATGGATAAATCTTATTTTCATAAATTCTATCAACATTATTCTTGATCCGTTCATGATAACGGATGGTACTACGCGTTTTGCCGTGTTTTTCCACTATAAACTAAAAAATAAATTTAGCATTAAATACTTATGCATTGTGAGCTATGCAAATGATCTTGTCAAAATATTTTCGATGATCTGAAGCAAGATCTAACAACTGTTTAATTGGATTAGTTTGAAAAATATATTCTAGAATGCCGCAATGATCGCAGTTTATCGAAATATCTTGTATGTTGCTATAAGTATTACAAACTTGTTGAACAATACACAGATTTACTTCGTGGATTTTTTTGTCCTCATCACCCACGATGGGTGTCGTCTGTTGTGTTTCAAAATCGTAGAAAAGTATAAAGAAATTAGGTTTTTTGCTGTTCAATTTTAACGGTTGAATGTGACATTGATGATTTACGGGTAAATACTCTTTACAATTGCAACAAAAAGAAGAACGCATTGATGTTGATGTTTCTTGTTTGATATTCGCACAGTTTTGGAACACAACGGGCAAATTTTTATTTTTTCGCAAATGGTAAAAGATTTATTATACGAACCTTTTTTTGAATGATTTTCAAAACACGTGAAGTTAAAAAATAATCTGTGTCACGAATCACACTTTTTTGATGGACCCGTCACATCGCAAAGAGGAGATTGCATACACTTGTAGCATTTGTTGGAGCATCTGTGATCCTTGATACGCCAATAACTCTTATTGCACGGTCTACAGTATCCGCAACTACCGCTTGCACCGATCAAATTCAGTATAGGCTCGTAATGCTCAGCGTTTTTATAGTACATTTATCGTAACATATAAACGATTCGTCCTTGAGTCTCTAAAACTAAACGAGTACTATCGTACAGGGGATGATGATTACGCCCAAAATTTTGAAACGAATAAACGACAATTGCTGTCTTGTAAGTAGAAAAAAAATTTTGAAACTCGTGAACTTCTGTAAGGCCAAACCCTGCATCAGGCTCACAAATTTTTGTCAATCGCAAAAGCTCTTCGGCAGCTCTCTTTTTAGTGGGCCCGTAATTGCGTCGTATAAGGTTTCAACAATTATGTAGCCTACCTGTGCGTATTTGTCCCCGGACGACGTAAGCGTAAGCTGCTGCTTGAACTCGTGGGAAACAAAGATTATCAATGTTATTGATGGTTAATATTGATTTTTTCCGTACGTTGTTCTTAGTCAAGGCTACACGTCCTCTTCCACTTATGCCAATTATAATGGCACAATTAATTGACAAACTGTCATCGATTTCAAAGTTACTCGAACTCTGGATGGCATTAAACAAAACATCCCATAAATCTTCAACAATAAAATTTCGAGTAGGCCTGAAAGATTTCCACAGCGGCCCGTGATGAAACATTTGAGAATTTATAGTAACACCTATAAAGTCTTCAGGATAACTTTTTTCGACTAAATGATTATGTAAATCATTCATACAATCCTTAAGCCATGCGTATAGATTAACATTTGGGGGTAGTCTCACCAATTTACCTTGAATTTTTCGTCCTTCATAATTAAATTGACGATATCGTCTATTTGTTACGTTTTCGATGATAAAACGTGGACGATCCCCTTTGCCATTCTGCAACGGTAATTCTTAAAAAAACATATTGAAAATTTAAAATAACTAGACATCAAGATGCATCTCATAATATTTACCATCATCTTCGCTACTGTCGCTGCTACTATTACTATTGCCACTACTGCTGCTACTACTACTACTACTACTACTACAATCTTCTTTTTCGCTTGCTTCTTCCGTATCTGAATGTTTTGCATTATCACCACTAATATCTTCGTATATCGGTCGATTTAAACCACTAGTCGATGGTTGTGGATCTTCCTCTGCAGGTAAAAATGTAAAAATTATACCTGATCAATTAATATAGTAATAGAGTTTGCTTACCACTCATAGTGGGTGGTGCACATTTCGTGAGTGTATCAACATTGAAAAGTACTTCGTCCCCAAGTGTACCATCATGCGTTTGCCTTATCACTAGGTATAACCAAATTTTTAATGACTGAAAGTAAATAAAAGCAATAATTTTAAGGTATACTTACGGTAACAGCGCACTATATTTTTTGCCAATGGATGATTACGATCGAAAAATTTTTGAACAGCTTTTACAACAGTTTCGTGATTGACTGTATTATTAAAAAGACCACGTTAAAACATGTCACTCACGGTTCTTATTCGACAATGTAAGACAAGAAAAAACAATTTTTTTAATAATATATTGATCGATAATGATTGAAAATTACTACTCCAGGCGCTGCCACACATAGTACGAATGTGTGGTTCACCAACGAGTGCAACGCGTAGCAAACAGCTAAGCACGCTTATCAAATGAGCTTTTGTAATAGGCTTTATTGTTAATGTTGAAACGATACTGAGGGCTGAGCGTCTTTTTTCTGCTATTAATTCAATGTTTTTGCAAGAAATTGTGATTGGTCGACTTTTTCCCCCGTGAGTCGTTGCTTTACATTAAGGAATGTGCTGACTCTTGTATATAATAAACCAATCACTTTGTTTTAAAAATTATAAAATAAAAGTTATCCTATATCACATAATAATCAGTCGCCTCCTTATTTTTTTTAGGAATGCACTGATTATTTTGTATAGAATATCCATCTTCTTGATTTCTCAAGAATTTGAGAAGAACAGTTATAAAACATTCGTTACCTTAAATTACATAGTGGATATTTGACGTCTTACTTGCAGGAATGTGCTGACTTTGGTTCATAGAGTATTGATGTTTTATGTCAACGCAAGGCTCGCTAAAAAACGATCTCATTACTAGCGCAATCTACCTCTAATCTCATTTGTGTGTATTATTATTTTTATACCTAGCGTTTTTACACATATCTGTAATGGGAGGGAAGGGTGTAAGGTAGAAAGATTCTGCAACATAGTGTAAAAATTATTCACGGATTTACGAACTTAGAGAAAAAGAAGTCAGTAACTAAAATTCTTCCAATTGAGTCAACGGACATCTTTGAAGGTGCAACTGTGAGTGATGCTAACGATCAGGCAGAAATTCAAGAAGCGCATATACCACCATCTGTACGGGAGTTTTTCCACTTGCAGCATTTACGGCGATTCCGGCAATACCCGTTTACCAGACCATCAGTGGTTAATGTGTTGATAGAATTGATTGTATATGAGAATCAATATCGGTATTACCAGAGGTCGTTTCGTCCCACGATTTACAAGCAATGTGGCCGCAAGAAATAATAGATGACGATCCAACGTGGCACACGCACAGCTATACTGTGAGAGTGCCCTGGAATGACCCTTATTTCATATTTGCGTATTCTGAAGAAAACTGGTCATCGAGCATATACGCTGCGAGATTGGTATATTACGAGTACATTACAGGTAATAGATTAGAGCTGTAGCATCAATAGAGGAAGTGAATTGTTATGTAAGTTTTTAATGTACATTGGTTATTATTATGTGTTGTGATACTTAATATATAATATACATTAATAAACATGATAAAATAAAACTGTAAAATTATTCTTGTAATCGACAATATTTGTTAAAAAATTGTATTTATACAAATTTAAAAATTTTTTATAAAATTTACAATACCCTGTGTGACTACGTTCATTTTCACTAAATTGATACAAAGAGTCAAATTGCGAGATCAATTTGTGCGCGTCAAAGCAATATACCTCGTATGTAATAAAATACTTATTATATCACACGTCATCGCTCTCCACGTCTCTAGGATTTCGTATGTCTCTCTCTCTCTCTTTCTCTCCCTCTCTTCGCCTCTCTCTCTCTCTCTCTCTCTTTCTCTCTTTCTGCGACGTTTAGATTTCGCATGTTCTCCCCTCCACCCGACAGTTTTTCACACTCCCACCTCACAAATACTTACATGCAACACTTTGGCTTCGTCAAAGCAGATCCCCTATTTGAGTGGTGGGGGTTTGTTTTGACAGGCCGAAGTGTTGCAACAACTACTTACATAACAAAAGTCTCTTCTGCATATAAATTCACTTACCATCACTTTGATTCACAGATAAAAATTCTTTTGTTCCAGGCATCATTTGACTAATATCCTCACGCTCATAAAAATTTGTTACCAATTGTTGAGTTTCTACTGACAAAGCATTACAAGAAGATTGTTTTGGAAATGTGAAAATTCCATTTTCTGAAACTAATTCCTTAGCTGCTCTTGCTTCACGTTAAGTGCAAGAAAATTTTTCCATTAGTTGTTGATGGCTCCAGTAAGTAGAATATAGTGTGAGCAAGCAAATTCTGTCCTGTTTTGTAGTCAATTTATTGAATTTATTTATTATCTGCTTAAGAACCGTAGCCTCTGCTTTTTTAAAATCATTGTCAATCGCAAGATCTTTGATTTTTTGTATAGATTTGACCTACATGGCTCGCAAATCTTGGCATTGTAAGGCACTGATGGAAATTTTTCTCGAAAAACTGCAGGAAACGACTTCAGGTTTTCCCTTATTACGTAGATTTTTTTTTCTAAAGGTTTTAAACAAGCAACTGTCATGATTTTTGCATGGTATAAGCAATGAAATTGTACTTAACCCTTTAACAAAAGCTTTTTAAATAACTCGAACGAAACAATAACGGATGATATCTCGTGTCAAAAATACTTACGGTATTTCACAAATTGCGTACGAATACTTTAGCCACAAATAAATAGAAATTTTTGCTCACGTAAGTACATAGTAAAAAATAAAAAATGTGTTCTTAAGTTGTGTTTGCAACTTTAACACTTGCCTTAGGGTGCCTGTACGTGGACGTCTTGAAGTCTCAAGACTGCCAGCCAAATTATAGGCGGGTGGTTCAATTCAAACTCACATAAAACAGATACTGATAGAATTTTTTTTAAAAAGAAGAAAAGACACCTTCTTTGTTATAAAACGTTATACGTAATTGCATTTTAACATTCAAAAGTGATTCATGATCCAAAATAAACGGAATTTATAGTTTCTGTTTAGACTAGATTTTTTGTAACAATCTTTTTTTTTTTTAATAATCATTCACAAAAAAACTTTCACCGTTTGTATCTGATATCGTTTTGTATATTAAAATTCAATTACGCAATGCAGGTTCATAAACAATTGCGAATTTATTTCCCTTTTAAAAATAAATTATATTAGTATCAGTTTATCGTTAGTATGAATTGAATCGCTTGCCCAAAATTTGGCTGGCAGTCTCCAGAGTTCAAGACGTCCATGTAAAGGCTCTACCACACTGTGAAGAACATTATATCCGACGTCAAAAACCTTATCGTTCGATTGGGACTATTGAAAAAAAATTTAAAAATACCCTTTTTTAGATATAAGACGTTTTATGTTTTTTTTTTTTTAAGTTAAGCAGCCATATTTTCGCAAAACTTACAACATTATCGGCAAGCTGAGAAAAAAATACGTCAATTATGTATTTTCATTACTTTTTTACAGTGCATTATGAGGTTGCAATCGTGAGCTGAAAAGTGAGAGTTTTGGCTTTCGCGTGTCTCGCTGGGACGTCTATCGTGACATTCCCCATATATCAATCAATAACCATCATAACACCCATTACATTTACGTTTACAGAACTACATACACAATGGACAAACAAAGCGCTAAGATCATCGAGGCAATGGCCGATGGATATCGACTGAGTGTATTATTGCAAGGAAATTATAGTCAGCTGATGGTAAAAGAAATATTAGAGAAATTTGGAACAATTCAGTCCATAGACCAAGAACCCTGTGCTATGGGCTACTCACGTCATGAAGTGGTGTTTCGTTCACCGCTAGAGGCAGATCCTGCGGTAAATATGCAGTCTGAATACTGCAGGAGCTATTTGGTTCATGGTCGCATTTGCCAGATAAAATAACGGTCGAAGAAACACCAACGGCACACGCATCCTAGACAAATAAGAAGCAAATCAAGGTCAACAATAAATTAGTAAATGGACGATGATTAAATAGAATAACTAAGGAACTGATTAATAAAGACCAAATGGAAATGTCTTTAAATAAATACGATCCTATTTTATTCCTAAAAGAACAATTATGTACAGCTTCATACACCGGGTATATGACCAAATATTACCAGCTATGCGATGCAGCAGTTGTTGTGGCGACCTTACATAAAACAGCAATCATTGAAGTGGAAGAGGCAAGCCAATTACGAACACAAAATGTCAAAGTGCTGAAAAAGAAAAGAAAATTAGCCACGAAAACTGAAACCCCTGCAAAAGATAATGAAAAGAGACCTGGTCCAATAAAACGATTTGTAAGAGTAAATCATACTGGGACTAAAATAAGCGTCCTTAATAAGTAACCTTTTGACACTAACTATATCGTTAAATTTTTCGATCACGAGTATCCAATAGACGATATTTATTTCTCGATCAAGAGACAAACACAGAAAGATGTTATTCCCGTTCATAAAACATATGGATCAGCTGAGTGGACGGAAGACATGCGCCATATAGTAATATATTGTACAACTTAGCAGTCAAAAAGTGTAAGCACTAAAAAAGCTAGACCGCAAAACAAGGACAGTAAAAATTATTCTCCTCAAGATTATAATCCACTACTGTGGAGAGTCGTATCTAAGATGCTGGCCATCATAAAACCAGATGAGTACACCCGGTTGCTAATGACTTTTGGCCCCCTAAGCCATTTAAACTATTATTTACTAGATATCGTGAACAATGACGGAATACAGCTGTACCTAAGCTTTGCTACATGCTGTAACCAAGAATCAACTAAAAGAGCCTTCGAAAAAGTTAAAATGAATGTGGCGAGATATTCCCACAAAAATTGTCGAAAAAACCGCAAAAAATTACACATTCGCCGTGTGAGGAATCAATATATAAAAGCGATTTAGAAGTGCACAATCTTTTGTGCAAAACACAAATAAAGTTAAAAAAAACTTGTCCCTCATGACAGAAAGATATCAATCTTATTAAATTCAATTGGCACTCCAACTTTACCTCGAAACAGGCGTTTTGGCAGATCTCGATGCCATTCATAGATTAGTAATATACGACAAAAGGCCAAGGATAAAGGAGGAAGGAAAAAACACAACCACTAACTAATAATTTATATATATATCTCCCTATATTATATAGTAGTATTGACGAAAATGAGTCTCAGCCCCCCCCCCGCTCCCCCTCATCTCCCTTTCAGCTCCTCCTCAATTTGCGTAGTTATTTGCTTGTTTTAACGTCATTTTAAATCAAATTATATTTAAGTGCGCTCCCCCCCCCGATCCCCCTTAGCTTCCCCTCGATCCCTCTCCACCTCCCCCTCCACCACACCACCAATAAAATACTTATTTATCTAATGTTTTACCATCATTAATGTTAAAAATTAAACGCAATTCAGTACCTAAGTCGTACATTGTTTTTAAGGTTTTTTTAAGTCACTGATCATAGGTCTCCCTCTGTCTGTTCGCTTTCCCTTACTCACAATGTGTCTCTAAAGTACCATTATTTGTTTAACTTGATTGAACTTTTACATTTCAAATCTCTTTCTGGTCCATGTCTACTTTACCAAAATATAAAATTCCTAATTACTTGAGAACTTTATTAAGTAAAAGACAGAATTCAGAAGAAGGTATAATTGAATAGACAAACACAATTAAGCTTTTAAAACAATAGTTCGATCTGTTACCTTAATTTTGTGACATTTCATGTGTCATTTTAACCCATCTGTTCTTTTGAAACCCTTTCCACATTTTTCACATATTTGTTTTTCATGGTTTATATGAATTAACATACGTCTATTTTAATGTGACGATCTTCAAAGTTACATATTTTTGAATAACTGAAAAATTTCTAGCTAAACAATATTTTTAATTTCTGATTTATTCTCGGATGCAATTTGAATACAAATTTTTTTCGGATTCTTACATCTTAATAAAGCAACGTATAATTGTCCGTAAAAGAATAAAGGTTTTTTAATATACAATCCTAAAGAATCAAAACTCTGTTTTCTGATTTTTTAATAAATATAGAACATGCTAATACAAAGGGAAACTGTTTACTATAGCAGACAAAAGGTAATGATAATAAGGTGCCAGTATTTAATGTCATTCTAGGAATATCAACCTTGCTTTTTCCATAATATTATTATTCCATATTAATTGTTGTTATTATTCCTGTTATTCCATAACAGTATTATGTATATGAATAATTGTATTATTCGTTACAAATTTTGCGTTGAACTCATTGAAATGACTCATACTATAATGTAAAACATGGAAGTAGGGTATGGCCTATTGATCAGTTAATAACGTGTAAATTTTTTTCGGTGAGCTCGATTTTTCTTTATCATTTTTGCAGGGTTGATTTTCGTGACACTAGAGCATAAAAAATACTTCAAGGCTTGTAAGTTTTCGAGGACATGCTCGGTACAATTATTAAAGACGAGCCATGTAGTATTAGCAAACTTGAAAATTTTTTTAGCTGAAACATCATTAAAGATTTGAAAATCTTTCAAATTTTGCAACCTTTTAGAACCATTAGAAATATACTTTAAAATAGCCTTAAGCAATGATGGGTACTCCGCAGGAATATGCGCCCAACTTTTTTACGTAACTAAAGCAGAACTGTGGCAAATACACGGTAGCAAAATTAAGTTTGGAGGTTTTTGTTAAAGCAAAGTATAAAAAGAATTCTTAGAATCGATTTTTATACTTGCATTTTTGCAGGCTAGGCTAGTAATATTACATAAAGAAGCTTTATTGTCAGAAAAAAATTTTTCAAACAAATTAAAAACTTTCTTTGCACCACACTCTTTTGCATCTAATTTAATTAAAGTTAAGAGATGTGACATAAATTTACCGTTGTCAGGACTAACGTAATTTACTATAACACATAAAATTTTTTTCAAAGAAATTTCCGTAGATTCATCAACCAAAACCTAGAACCGAAGTTTTTTTTTAATATAACGAGAATTTTTGTAAGCTCGTATGCACTCAAAATATTTTTGATTAGGCTTCAGCATTTATCTTTTTTCATTATCATTTTTTCCACTATGTCAGGTTTTTTGCACATTTCTTGGATGAAGGGAATCAAATCGTGAACAAGTTGAATAGTAAAAAAATAGCAGTTATCAACTCAAACTCTTTGACTTGTGTGTCGATATCTTCAGGTTCTCTATCTTTAAGGGTTCCATTTTCCCTTGCAACATTAACGCTATCTCTGTAAGTTTAAGTTCCAGCGTGCCTAATTAAGTCTTGTTAGTTGTAATAGGTAATTTTTCTTGTAACCATGCATCTACCAATAGCATAAAATATAGTCTTTGTATAGCTTTCTTTTAATTTGTTTGAATTAAAATTTGTACAACATATATTTTATTAATTTTTTAACTAATTTCTCTTCTACATACTTTTTTCTCAAAATATTTTTTAATAATACTGTATAAAAATAAAAAACAAACAACGTCTTCTGTTAAAAAAAAGACTTTAAAGCGAAAACCCCAAACTTCTAGTAACAATGACACAGAAAAAAACCGAAAAAAAATTTTTATTTTTGTAGATGCATGGTTACAAGAAAAATTACCTATTACAACT
>NW_019379716.1:0-55213 GCF_000648655.2 Copidosoma floridanum
TAAATACAGTACATGGGAAGAAGAAAATTTATAAGAAGTCTAGTAAGCAGTTTAACACAACGAAGGATACAGATTCTAAGAAAATGCTCTGTTATCGTTGTGGTAATGTAAATCACAAGGCGAATGTTTGCACATTGCCCAAAAATATCATATGCAATGCTTGTAAAAAGCAGGGACATCTTGAGAAGATCTGTATGCAGAAATGACATTTAAGTTTTTTAAAAAAATTTCAGTTTGAAAATCAGTTCATTAAAATTTTTTCATGTCTATTACAACTACTGAACTAATACCTTAAAAAATTATTATGGATTGATGTTATTATTGATTTATTTTTAACTAGTCATATATTATAAACTTATGAACAAATGTACATTTTTAACGAAGGTCACATTGTTGTTACAATTGTTAGGTAATTGTGTTGATAAGACTTGGATGTTGATTTAATAAAATCATATAAAATTGAATTTTTATATAATGATTTTTTCTTTCTTTTTGTCTTATACGTACTCAAGTTCGGGTAAGTCTCGTTGGGGAAGTCTTATTCGTAAGAGCACCTTCCTCAATCTAAGCGTTTTATAATTATTCTTTCGTTACCTGCTTCAAGTGTTATGTTATTATTATTTTTATTTACATTAATCACACCAAAAATTCCGTTGTGGTATTTATCTATTTTTTCTTTCTGAAGTTCTTTTATTGCGTAAACTTTCACACATGTTGGGTCTGTGCTATTGAGCAAGCTGTGTAGGTGTGGGCTACGTGTGTAACAACAGTGTGAGTGAATAGACAGGTAGGCCGAGCGAGTGCGTACGTGGGAGTAGTATGTCGCGAGAAAGTACACGAGTAAGAAGTCACCTGTGTTAGCGCATTGTATTACTACATTGAATAAATAAGCCTTTGAGTATATAGCCACTCGACGATGTACTTATTCACTGAACCCAGATATACAACAATTGGTGACGAGGACGGTAGAAAGAAGTGAAAAGTTACGTTTGAATTCTCGTCGACGGTTGAGTGCGAGTTACGTTTACAAAATTGAGTATCTCGAGAGGCTTTTTTCCATCTCTACAGAGAATGATATCGATGTGGAGTACGAAAACACATTGATAAAAGAAGAGCAGTCAAGCAACAGTGACGAGAAAGTCGAGAAAATTACAAGTAAAATGGCTACATTTGGCGCAAATTTTACAATACCAGTCTTTGTGCCGGGTGAGTCAAAATGGGAGAGATGGCTGCAAAGATTCAAAGGTGCTTTAGCCATCATGAAAGTTACGGACGATAAATTGAAAGCTACCTACTTGCTTTATTACGTGGGAGATAAGGCCTACGATGTGCTGTGCGATACATTTGGTGATGTGATGGTGTCAACAAAGAAGTACGAGAAGTTGAGCGATAAGCTAAAAGAAATGTATGCCTCAGTGACGTTAGAGATTGCTGAAAATTTCAAGTTCAATTGCAGGAAGCAGCAGCTTGGAGAGTCTGTACAAGACTTTGCTATGGCTTTGAAGAAGCTTGGTGCGAGCTGTGGATTTGGGGACTTTCTACAGAAAGCATTACGAAATCAGTTCGTTTATGGTCTGAGTAATCAAAGAATACAGAATCGATTGCTCGAAACAAAGGACCTAACGTTCGAGAAAGTTTTACAAATAGCTAATGCTACGGAGCTGTGTGAGAAAGAAACTACACAATTACGAGGAGAAAACGGCCGGAGAAAATTGATGTGTACATTAAAATGCGAAGTACGAAAACAAAATCAAAAAGTATGCAAGAAAAAGAAACTTTTTTACATCAAGAAATGTTGCAGTATCAAAATGGTTTTTCTACGCGATATCAGTATATTAAGGCAGTATCAAAAAAATTTCTACCAAAAGTTGATTTTTAGCAAATAATTTGAAAAATCTTCCAAGAACATCAGTATTCAAATAACTATCAAGATAATATCATTATTTTTTTAAACACGCCAGTACTTAAGTAATTTGAACTGCCAGTCCGAAGCCTTGATCAAGTGTGACGGGAAAAATAATAATATTTGTTGAAAATGTTAATCTGGGAAGTTGTAATAGCATGGGAGCCAACTCGACCCACCTGGGAGCCAACTCAACCCTAGTTTCTAATGATTCGGGAGCCAACTCGACCCTGGTTTCTAATTACCTGGGAGCCAAAGCGACACTTTTCTGAGTCATGGGAGTGAATTCGACACCTCCGGAGAAAACACACACGCAGTGGTAAATACAGTACAAGGGAAGAAGAAAATTTATAAGAAGTCTAGTAAGCAGTTTAACACAACGAAGGATACAGATTCTAAGAAAATGCTCTGTTATCGTTGTGGTAATATAAATCACAAGGCGAATGTTTGCACATTGCCCAAAAATATCATATGCAATGCTTGTAAAAAGCAGGGACATCTTGAGAAGATCTGTATGCAGAAAGGAAATACACCGAGGCAAATTCCTCAAACTGAAGAGGATTCTCACTTCGAGGTAGTTGATATACTCAACGTATTTTCTGTGGAAGATTTTCAAAATAGAGAGAAGTTCGTGAGAGAGCTGAATGTAAGCAACACCGAGGTAAATTTTGAGGTCGACATGGGAGCAGCGGTTTCTATTATGTTTTACGAGACAGCCAAGCAGTTGTTCCCAGGAGAGAGGGTTTACAAATCATCGTTACAACTAGTCACCTATTGTAAGTCGAATGTATGTGTGCGAGGTTTTATAAATGTTTGTGTTTTGTTTGAGAATTTAGAGTTCTATTTAAAATTGTATTTAACTGATGTGAATCGTATGCCTTTGTGTGGTCGCGAATGGATTAGAGCGTTTATACAAAGTCGCGGAGCTCAAAGTTTGTTTACTTCGATTTTGTCGGTTGAAGATACTTGCGAGAATGAAAAGCCGAATAAAAAAATGTTTGTTAATGATTTAAAACATAAATACAAGAATGTGATACGGCAAGATTTTTCACCAATTTTAGGATTAGGAGCTGTGACTTTAACTATGAAGCCTGACGCCAAGCCAGTTTTCGTCAAGTCAAGAAGCGTGCCATTTCGACTCATACCATTAGTCGATGCAGCCTTGGAGTCTTTAGAGAAGGGGAGAGTTTTGGAGCTCGTTAGCTCATCACCTTATGCTACTCCGATCGTACCTATACTTAAGAGCAATGGCACCGTACGGATCTGTGGAGATTATAGTGTTACCGTGAATTCACAACTAATGGTAAACGAGTATCCACTTCCGGCGACTTACGAGCTGCTTGTTGATCTGGCTGGTTGTAGGTTTTTCGCAAAAATTTATTGTACTGAAGCGTATTTACAATTACCTGTTGATAAGGCTACATCCAACATACTTAATACACAATGCGGTTTATACAGGGTATAGCGAATGATGTTTGGCATTGCTGCAGCCCCCGCGATATGGCAAGAAAAGATGATGTCTTTGTTCGGTAAAATTAAGGGTGTGAAAGTATTCCAGGATAATTTGTTGTTGGCTGCACGTACAGTAAATAAATAAATTAAATTAATACATATGGTTTTCCAAATTCTCGACATGCACAATATAAAAATCCATTGGGAAAAATCCACTTTCTTTGAAGAAAGAATTATTTATTGCGGCTTCGTTCTTAATGAGATGGGTTTACATAAAGATCCTGAAAAGTTAAAAGCAGTGCTTGATATGCCACCACCTGCAAACGTTGGAGAATTTCGTTCGTTCATAGGGATGATAAACTATTATAATCGTTTTATGAAAGACATCGCGAGCACATTATGTCCATTGTATAATTTGTTGAGTAATGATAAGGAGTACAAGTGGACAGATGAATGTCAGAAAGTGTTTGATGCTGTTAAAAATTTTTTACACAAGATAACTGTTTAATGTACTTTGATTCGAAATTGCCATTAGTAATGGCCACTGATGTGAGCCCGAGAGGTGTAGGTGCTGTATTATCTCATGTATTGAATAATGGTTCAGAAAGACCTATCTGTTTTGTGTCTCAGAGACTTAATAAGGTGAGGCAGAAATGAAGTCAGATAGATTGGGAGGCTTATGCGATTATTTTTGCAATTAAGAAATTACATCAATACTTATACGGACACACGTTTACTTTGATTTGTGATAATCGACCATTAGTTCAAATTTTTAATCCGGACAAATATTTACCTACTTACAGTGCAATGCGTATGTAGCATTACGCTTTATTTTTGCGTGGTTTTAATTATACTATTAAATACAGAAGATCAGAGCAGAATTGTAATGCTGACTGTCTTTCTAGATTACCTGTTAATAACTGTGATATTAGTTGCGATATTGTTGATACATTTTACGTGGAAGCTTTAAATCTGTTGTCAATCGATGTTTTTAATATTCATAACATTGTAGATAATGACATTAATTTCAAATTTATAATTGATAGTCTGAATGCAGGTAAATTTCTAAATAAAAAAGATACCTGGAATGTAGATCCAAGTGAATTTTTAATTGAGAATGGTTTGTTAGTGCGTGCTCATAAAATTGTAATTCCTTAAAAGTTGCGTGCTCAGATTTTGAGAGAACTGCACACGGGTCATTTCGGTATCATAAAAATGAAAAATTTAGCTAGGGGACATTGCTGGTGGCCAGGTATTAATGGGCATATAGAAAGACTCGTGAATTCATGTAAATTATGTTTGTCAGTTAGAAATAATCCTACTAGGGTAGTAACACATGTATGGGAGCCTGTTTCAGAACCCTTTGATAGAGTACACATTGACTTTGCTGGCCCATTTTTAAATTTGATTTTTTTTATACTAATTGATGCATATTCGAAATGGCCTGAAATACACGTAGTGAAAAATATGTTGACAGAAACTACCATTTGTAAGTGCGATGAGATTTTTGCACAATTCGGTTTTCCAAAAATTTTGGTTTCTAATAATGGCAGAACTTTTGTTTCTGATAAATTCTCAGCTTATTTAAGAGACCGAGGTATTGTGCAGAAGTTTTCAGCACCTTTTCATCCGGCTACAAATGGCCAGGCGGAGCGTTATGTTCAGACTATTAAAAATGCGCTACGAAAATTAAATGATGTACAAAATATTAAAAGCGACATTGGAATGATATTAATGCAATACAGAAGCATGCCACACTGTACAACGGGCAAATCACCAGCGGAACTATTTTTGGGGAGGAAGATCCGTACCAAATTGAATTTGCTTAGAGATGCTAAAGAAATAGGTAATAGAATCCGTGTAAATACAAATTCAAGTGTTCAAAAGTTTATATTAAATCAAAGAGTGATGGTACGAAATTACGTTGGTAAAAGTAAATGGTTTTTTGGAAAAGTAATTGATATACAAGGCAAATTGCATTATAAGATTTAGTTGGATGATGGCCGAGTTTGGGCGCGACATGTTGATCAAATTAATGCATGTGAATGTGCTGAGCCTAGTAAAGATTTTGATTATTATGTGCATGTTGAGGAACAGATGGGAATTAAAAAAGTTGCGAAGTCAAGCGTTCCTGCAAAATTTGTTTCAAGCTCAGCGGAGCCAATAAGTAGTGATAATATAAATGATGGAAACGTGCATACGCCAAGTTTAACACCCAAAAAAAATTTTAAACCTCCTGACTGGTATCAAGCGTAGAGTAGCCATTTTTTTACAGGGGGAAATGTTGGGTCTGTGCTATTGAGCAAGCTGTGTAGGTGTGGGCTATGAGTGTAACGACAGTGTGAGTGAATATACAGGTAGGCCGAGCAAGTGCGTACGTGGGAGTAGTATGTCGCAAGCAAGTACACGAGTAAGAAGTCACCTGTGTTAGCGCATTGTATTACTACATTAAATAAATAAGCCTTTGAGTATGTAGCCACTCGACGATGTACTTATTCACTGAACCCAGATATACAACAATACGAATTTATAAATTCTGAGTCCCAGCATGTTAATCATCATCTTGTTAATTTTTATGTTAACATTTGTTGAGTTTATCATTCGCTTTTGAATGCATATCTCTTAAACAACGGATCAAATCAATGAAATAATTATTATAAGACTGCATTTAATTCTCAGTTGGGTATGGATTTGGTGGAGGTGCTTTTCTGCCATATACTAATTTATAAGGTGTACATCCGATAGCTGTATTTAGTGATGTATTGTATTCATGTATAGCAAAAGGTGAAATTTTGTCCAAGTCCTGTTTAGTTGTAGCTTTTGTTCTTACAAAGTTTGCAAGCGTAGCATGGTTGTTACGTTCTAATGAGCCATTGGATTAGAGATGGTGAGATGTAGTGGTTTTAAGGTTGAAACCGAAAATTTTGTCTACATTTGTTAGTACATTATTTCAAATACTCTTTTCATTATGGCTCAGTACTACTTGAAGCACTCCATATAATGCTATGAAGTGTCTTGCCAGAGCGTCTGTGACAGTGATAGCTCAGATGTCGTTTATAGCTACTGCTACACAGAACTTTAAAAATAAACATTGTTTAGTTATTATTTGTTTATTACCAGACGTTATCGTTATTAACAGTCCTACAGTATCGATGGCTATTTTTGAGAAAACTTTAGCTGAAGTATTAGTTATTATTATAAGTTCTTTTCTTTTTATCCATGTTAGTTTTTGTTTTTGGCAAATTTAGCATTTTCGTACAAAATGTTCAATATCTTTTCTCATACCTTTCTTTTCAGTAGTACAATTTTCTTATCCTTCTATAAGTTTTATTTATACCTCTAGCCCACTGAAAATACTGTTGTGGTATTCTATTAATTTTTGTTGTTTTATTTCGTTTGATAAATAAGCACAATCGCCAAAATATAAAGTTATTTTAATGTTTACATGACTGGATTCTTCATGAATGGCTTTGGGCAATATATTTCTGGGCAATTTGTCGATTGTTTAACACTTTTCAAATATTCTCAATGTTTATATATTTTTATTTTCCATTTCTTTGGCTCAACTTGTTAATCATGAAAGAAGATGTTGAAGCAATATTTCATTTCTTTATCTTTCTTTGATAACCGAACAGAATACTAATTTATTTTTATAATTAGTTGTTATCACGTCGACTACCTGGGGTTGCGTTTTATTTAATTAGTATATTGAAATATAATTTACATTTAATAACAATTTCTTGTTAATAGAAAAAAATATCAAGTCAGCCGAAATAAAGATTGCAATGTTGTCTTTTGTATATGATAAACATTCTTGTGTGCTTAATACTTCGAGGTAATTCATTTCTGTTCTTATTAAAATTCTTATTATAGTGCTTTTTTTACGAGTGACTTGGTCATTGCGTTCGGCATTTCATTACTGCTCTAACATTTCAAATACGGCTATAGGACGAGTAGACAGTGTCAAGTTACTCTGCATGGGGGAAAAATGCTTTTTCATAAATGTGTCTGGCTGTTGAGCACTTGAATGAGAAGCTGTATTGGGTTTGCTACCATGCTTTTTTTTTCCTCTATAGCTTTTTCGCTATCTTCTTGCACAATAGTAAAAGCATTAAGCTCTTTCCATACAGTATCAACATCATCTCGTTTTACCGCAGATGCAGCCTTGGAGCATCTTATAGATGATTTTGATCTTATTGAAAAGCTTCCTTCTTCTATAGAATTTTAAGAGTCATCGGAATAGTCTAGTGCATTATAAGATTAAGCTTTAAAATTCTGAAAATTTGTTTTGGCTGACTCTGGTTCGTTGTTTGCTGTTGTATTTATCAGTTCTAATTCTATGTAGTTATCCCAATGCAAAGATGAGCCAGAAAAATATGTATTTTGCAAAATATTAGTTAAAGGATATCGTTTATCATTATTTCCATCACAACTGCTTTTCAAAGCATCTTTATGCATTGATCTGCAAGCGGTAGATTGCAGCTTTGGATTTTATTTTATTTAAGTAACCATTTCTTCTACTGATGTTCTTGATGAGTAAGTGTCAAACTTAAATCCTACTGATTTCAGAGGTGTTGTTTTGATTTTTTATTTGCTGAAGTCCCAGCAGTTGACAGTATTGCTAAAGGGTTAAATAGTTCTTCTTAGTTACTGGCTCCAGTAACAGCTTCTTGTTGTGACCCGTTATCTGTTGTGGTAAAAATGGATGGTGAATCTGGTTTAGTGTTCAAGAGACTAGGGAGTACAGATTTATCTCTTTGGAGTATCGGGGCTTGCTCATTATCTTCAGCTTTCGAATAATCTAGAATTGCTCTATTATGAGAGTCTGAAGTGGCCGTGGGTCTGTCAGAAGGAGGTGAACTTTGTTTTTCTTGAGCTTGGCACTTAAGTCTTCTTTGAGCTATTGATGGTCCAGTTATTTGTCCTTGCCCTCCTTCTATTCATGGTGGTACAATGAGAGGAGAATTTTTAGAGCCTTTTTTTCCTCTCGTTGCTTGATTCTCTGTAGTAGTTGGTTCGAGCTTACTTAAACTTTAATTGTCTAAATCACTGACCCTATTAGCACGTGCAGTAGATGTTTTTGTTTATCGAGGGATTTTTGAAATAGATTTTAAGGGTAACGTATGGGACTGTAATGTTTTATAATTACTAGGCTTGCTGTCAGAGCTTAAACTGTTAGAGCGACTACTGCTTCTGTTAATGCTGGATGTTGAAATTTTTCTGACCCTTAAACGCCTTTTCTTAAAATCTGTTATCTTTTACGGTATTTATTTCATAAGATTCTGCAGGGTTACGCGATAAAGCATCAGCATTTGAATTCCACCATCTGGGTTGGTACTTTAGGTGTAGTTGTACCCATAGAGCTTTTCTTTCCATCAATTAAAGTGACCCATGGGATCTTTTGTTGATTCAATCCATGTTAAAGGCTCCTAGTCTTCGTAAACTGTAAGCTTGAGTCCTTATAAATAGTGTCAAAAATGTTGTACGGCGGCTATTACTGCTTGACACTCTTTTTCAGTAGTGGAATAAGTTCTTTCGCATTTATTAAGAGTGTGAGACAAGTAGGCTACAGGATGTTCTTTTCCTGGTTCTCCTTGACTTAAAACAGCACTAAGAGCTAAGTTGGATGCGTCGGTAGTAAGAATGAATGCTTTGTCATGATCGACACATTCAAGTATCGGGACCTCACACATGGCAGATTTTAATTTTTGAAAGATCTCTACCTGAGTCTTAGCCCGATCAAATTTTAGACTCTTTCGTAATAATAGGGCTTAAGGCTCTGCAGTTTTATAATAATTTTTAATAAATCATCTATAATATCCTGTGAGTTCAAAAAATTCTCGAATTTTCGTAGAATTTGTAGATGCTGGGAAATTTTTAACTGCTTCAAGATTCTTGGCTTCGGGTTTTACTTCATAACCACCTATTTTATGTTCTTAATACGTCACTAAAGAAGTTTAACATTCGTATTTGTCTAGCTGTAGTTTCCAACCAGCACCTGAGAGTCTATTAAAAAATTTTCTTACTTTTAATTCATGTTTTTCTAAAGTTTTGGAACATATTGCAATATCATTTGAAAACATAAATAAATCTGAGCCTTGTAATCCTAATAATACGGGATCCATGAATCTTTGAAATGTAGCTGGTGCATTGTATAATTTAAATAGCATATTTGTATACTCGTGATGTCCATATGGAGTACGAAAGCTGTTTTGTTGCGATCTTCTGGAAATACTTTAATTTAATGAAATCCATTAGCTAGATCGAATACTGAAATAAAGTTTTGACCGGCCAATTTGCTCTAATATCTTTGTAATATTAGGCAATGGATAAGTATCAGAGATAGTTTTAGCGTTTAATTTTCTATAATCAATTGCCAGACGATTTCTCTTTTCTCCGTTAGGTCCTGGCTTTTTAGGGATAATCCACAGCGGACTATTGTGTGAGCTATAAGAATAGCTAATAGTTCATTTTTGTAATAATTTACCAATCTGATTACTTACTTCCTTGTGTACAGCAGGAGGGTATCTACATTGTTTAGTAAAAACAGAGTTGTAGTATAAACAAAGTTGTTTATAACTTGTCTTATTATGATAATGCTGTCAAAGTTTTTGCGTAATATATTTAATTCTTTTCTCTGTTATTATGTTGGGAATATCATTACTGAAATATGAGTCGAGAAAGTTTTTCGAATCATCTAGTTCAAAAGATACTCGATTTTGCAGAGGAGTCTCGATTTCTACTGGCTCTTTCCTAGTATTCAGAGCCATCGTGAAACTGATGTCTTTATCGTACGTTACTGCTAATTCATCTATAAATATACCAGAAGTAGTTTTTATCAAGCGCAGGTATGCTTGTCCGAGGCAGTTAGCTTGCGTTACAGAAATTTCTGTGGAAATTCTCGTTCTGGCTGGTATTTTTATACGTGATTTCGACCGAAGGTTACTTCTGAAGGATTAAAATATTAAGAAGTTGGAAAATATTCTAAATTTTTGTCGTTTATGCTCACATAATCTATAATTAAGTAAAAATTATTTTCTTTACTTATATATTCTGTGGTTTTATTAAGCAATTCAAGTTCATGTTTATCGCTTATTGTTACAATTTTTCCTCTTAATGGAGTGGGACTTATACGTTTTTTTATAGGCATTAATGCTTTTTGTGTTATAACAAAGCCTGGCCCATTCTTCAGCTAGAAAAAAATTTCCTTATATTCATGTTTCACTGAGGGGTATTTTTTGTGCTAAGACGTAAAAAACGTGATTTTTATCAAAAATATTTAACGTTACTGTTCCTAATATAATGATATTGTGAGAAGTTAATCGAATAAGAGCAACTTTTTTTTACTTTTATTCAATTTTTCTTCACTTTTATTCAATTGTGAAATTTCAAGTCTTACTTTTGGTGCATTGCCAATATTTCTTGCGTTGGACACTTAGGTAATTGCACAAATTAGTTCGTCAATGGACGCTGATTTAGATCTTTGCTTGCTACTGTGTCTGAGCAACGAGCACTGTTTCTGTTTAAAGGATTGCCTGGTTTAGAAGAATTGGGTCTGAAATATTTCTGATTATTAAAAGAATTTGACCTTGAGCAAAAACTAGTGTCATTTTGCGATGTTTGTGGTATCTGAACATTTTCACAACTGCAGGGGTAATTTCCCATTAGAAAAGTAGATGATTTACCAAATACACACTACAGTAAGCGTGTATGAAAGGGGAAATTTAAATAGACTAATAATTGGTTTTGGTGTTGTGTTAGTAGTGTGGGGCCAAGATATCAATGATTTTTTTTCACGAGTCGTTGAAAGGCAGGTAAGATAGCGTTTCATACGATTTTTGCAAAAATTTTACAGATTGATCATTGGAGTTGTTATCTCGATTTTAAAGAGCTGCGTGTGACACTATTCTTTCATTTGAATTAAACGTCATTAGGAAAGTTTCTGTATCATTAGGGTTGTAACAATAAGATATATTATGGCGATTGTACATGTTAAGATCGTTATAGTCAACTTGTTGTATATTGTTTTGATTGAGCTGAAAATATAAAAAACTTTCTTGTTTGTTTTGTTGGTGTAGTGATAGATTTTGTCTTGTTGTAGGGTGTAACTGCTAAACAAGGTACGTATGTGAATTCTGATGGTACTTAGTAGCGTAAGTATTGGAGTATAATATTTTCTAACTTTTTCAGCTTCTAAGGCTACCTGCAAGGGACTGGCAAAGGTTTTTGGTGCGTTTGACATCATGTTCACCTTAAATCTATCGATTAAGCCTCGCATAAATGCTTCATGGCCAGCTACTTGTTGATATAACTTAGAATCAGGCTTCTGGTTTTCATGAATGTTGTTTAAAGTGGCCTACATTTTGGCTGCTCTAGCTCCTTAATTAATAAGTCAGGAGATTTTCTCATAAAATTCACGAACAGTTTCTCCCTGTTTCATTTGAGAACTATTTATATTAGTGATATATTAGGCATAAGTTTTAAAAGGAGCAGTTTGCCTTTAAATGGCTTATAAGATCGTGTAATGTACTTATTGATACTTCATCTAGACAACTTCTTGCTCTACCCTTTAGCCTGGAAATGACTGTTCTTAAAAACATAGGCTATTTCGCATTAAAACTAAGGGACCTATCATTTCAAACATCTTGCAAGTAATCTCTGGAAGGTGCATTTTGACCACTCCATATAGGTATGTGTGAGGCAGCTTGAGTTATATGTAAAGCTGAATTATTAAGGGTTACGTTACGTGATAATTTAGGGAATTCAAGTGATTTTTCAGCTTCCCTTACCCTATGGTATTATTCAAGTAACTGTACCCATGTAGCTACATCTGCTTTCATGCTTGTATCCTCAAGAGTTTGATCCATTATATAGTACAAGTTACTATTGACATTGTGTAAGACATTTCTTGTGTACATCCGCAGTGAAGAATATTGGAACAGTTGATTAATCACAGCATTGGGTATACTTGTACTAATTGACCTTGTAAGATAAGCGTTTTATAAGATTGTTTGAGGTTTCATGCGGAGTTGAAGTTTTGCGACGGTACATTGTTTCGAAAGAAGTAAGTTATATGTTACGCGATTGTAGAAGCAAGTATACCACTTGATATTTAGAAGTCGCTGAGCTTCCGCTTTTTAAAACTGGGAAACAAGACTCTGTGTTGTGAAGTCATAAATATTAAGTATATGACATGGGATGTCACGCGCTCACACACTTGTTCTTAGTTCATTTATAATACCCAGAATATAACTGTATCTAAAGAATTAAGAAAAACCATCCTATTGTATCGCTTTCTTCAGTAGGATATCCGTTATTACATGCCAGTGAATGTTTCCTTAGGACACTCATTACACGTAGGTTTTTTTGAAGAATGTTATTTAGATGTCTAACGTTTATTTTTAACAGCATGAAAAGTACTTAAAAATTTTAGCTAGGTTGACTGTTTCATTATTTTACATTTTTTTTATTTTCAAAAATGGCAGTTTAACATGTATCCTTACGAAAAAATTACTTAAAATGGCATTTGTTTGATCCGTAGAAATGTTCCAATTTTTAAGGTACAAAAGATTACTTTAAGACGAATTTAAAAAGTTTTTAAGTAGATTGTTAAGTTAGTTTTTAATAAATTTAAAAATAAAGGAACAACTAGACGCAAAAGCATGTATGAGAACACACACACAAGAAAAACAATTCCTAGCTTTACTGCACTCAATATCATTTCTCTTATTTCTCTGATTTATCCGTACTATCTATGTAAAGAACGTCCTTAAGTCAAGACATCACTTTAGTTATGATTTAAAAAATCGCGAAACAATAAAACACAACAAATATTAGTTATTGTATAAGTACAGTACAAAAAAAATTTTTTAATTTTTGACAATTCGGAAAAAATATAGAAAATGGCATAAAGAAACATTTATTCACTATATAAGTGATAAATCAATTATATAGGAACAAATATTTATTAATACATAGAAATCCTATACTGCTTAAATGTACTCATTTGTAATGATTAAAAAAAAAACATTGGAACAAAAAAATTAGTTTAATATATATGGAATGGAAGTGAGTTAACTAAAGTTTATTTATTAATTCAATTTAAAACCAAACCAATGAAGAAATATATAGTTAACATAAACTGACTATAAAAATTTCTTATCAACTACACGAGAAGATGCAGGAATCACATTCTCATGTTGGGACCACTCAAATCAAAGTGGTTAAGGACCTTGGCTAGTGCGCACAAGTTCGAGGGGCTTAAATCCCTTTGGAAACTGTTTTTTTTTCTATTGGTTAAAAATTTATGAAATTCAAAATGAAAGGTGTGGTGTTGTATGAGGAGGTGGCGTTATAAAGTGTTTAGGGGACCGGAAGTACGTCACGGGTGACAAGGCAAAGGTGGGAGAATCAAGCAAAATCTACTTCCGTTACATTTTTTCTCCAATCCTCCAATCTGAAATTATTGATTTACCATCACACATAACCTGCCAATCGAATCATAACCTTAAAAAAAGTACTAACACTTTGTCTGCGTTTCTACGGCCACCATAGGTACTAAAGCCAACGGCTGTCATGACTGCTACTGACATTCATAAGTAGCTCCACCAACAAACTTATTTTGAGCCAACGTCAACAGCTCCTATACCCTTTTTACACAGAGGGAGACGCTAGATTTTTGTGAATAAGAAATTTGATGGGTTGGGGGCAATTTTCCTTCTTGGTTTATTTTTTATTTCTTGAGAGACCACAATACCAAAAACGCAAGAAGATTAGTGAAAGCCTGTTTATTAAAAACCTGCTCAGTGGCGAATAAGCGTAGGCTTATAACCTAATAAATCTTATCAGGGTGAGCTGGATTTTAGCAGATCAGAGTCCCACTAATTTATCTGTACAACAGTTTCATTGAAAATTACTTTCTTCCCCTAAAACCGTCAAGAGGTCATTGATCTTGAATATGCAGCCATATATTATATAAAAAGAAGCCAGGACATAACTCTTGCGTGTAAGCTCTAAAATAGCTGGAATAAAACTTTTTATATGCAGCGTATAACGCTGATCTCATGAACTAACATACATAGATACTTATGGACTAATACAGGCTTGTATATCACATAGTGATATTCTGCAGATACTCATATTTCATCATTTTGGACTACCCATCATTTTCAATAATTTTGGTTATCAGTACCTGGTCATAACTATCTTATTTACAACTTAACATTAAAAAGATTTCTTTATCGTAACTTTCTTGGAAAAACATATTTTTTGCATCAATATTGATGCGCAAATCTGAAGACTTGTGCAGTGGAAGACGAACAAGCACGCTCTCTACAACACAGAGAGCAAAAAGTATCTTGAGCATGCAGACCAGGTTGGCATACGGACACTATAATATACGGAAAAACTACACTTATTCTTTTAACCACACATTTTTTTTTAATTCGCATATAAAAACTGACAAATAATTTTTATATTTATGTGTAAAATAGTCTAAACATTAATATTTTTCTTTAAGAATATTAAGTATAGTAGTAACAAAAGTAATAAGTACTATTTCCATAAAATATACAATTTATAATAGTTAGCACTTTGTCGTCAAAACTTCGAGAATTTTCCCATTCATTTTCAGATTTATCTAATGAAGCCGATTGTTCCGTATTACGACCAGTTTATAAAATAATAACAAATTAATTTGTAAGCACTTACTTTACTCAGATCAAAAAGAAGCAATACGTAACCAATCAAATAAAACTAACATACTTTCTAAAAACTAAATGTCTAATCGGTGAGTATGGAAATGTGTACATGCATGTGTGTATAAAACGACAATATGTGTTTTCTCAAGCCTTCTGTGGCTTTAAACAAAAAGACAACTAATTAACTATGTATAACAGAGGGAGAGAGACACATAAAAACTTAAAGCTTCACAAGTCTCTCTTATCTCCAAGAAAAGTGCTGAAGCAAGGACAAAAGTGAAACATAGCTTTACCTAGTCCTATTAGATAAAGCTAAATTAAATAAATAACATTATGAAATGAACGTTCTATCAATGATGTGTGAAAAAAATGGTACGCACAACATGGAAGAAATTTTAAAGTCCTTGCACTGCAAGATATTATATTCCTGAGGCGAAGCTGAGCTGAAAACTCCGCTTTGGGCATATATCTCGCAGTAATGAGAACTCAATTTTTCCTGTTGTGCAACATACTTTTTTTATAACCAGTAATAATAAATAAGAAATCCAAAATCATACGGTCCTTGTTGCTCTTTCATAATGTTGAGTGGAGCTAATCACAAGGCACTTGAGTCTTTTTCCAATGAAAAATACCTTTTTTTCGTATGATGGTATAATTTGGACATATCACAAAGGCAATACACAAGATTGTGTAAAATTCTTAAAGTAGTGGTAATATTTGGATATCATTTTTGGTATTAATGCTAATATATCACTTTCCACTTTTGTTACTCTTACTATAAGTATATACTTTTATTTAATTAATACATGGTATGAGTCCTTGAACATACGATAGTATAATATTTACACAGAAATCTTACATTATTTTTCAGCTTTTCTTGAACTTAAAAATGTATAAATTTTCTTGATTTTAACTACAGTGTACGTTAACTAACATGAAATCGTATTATTAAATACAAATGTATTATCCTTTACTTGTAACCCTTTAGCAGATTGACACCTTTACAAAAATTTAACTTAATTAAAAAAAATCCCTGTTGAAGGACTCAAGGAGCAAATCCTATCCAGTTTGTTTTACTTAAAATAAATTTTTTATCGATATTATCCTAAAGGTTAGTCTTAAATGAGTTTAATTAAAATACAACAAATATTATACGAAGGTATTCATAATTTTTTACAGTAAGATGATGCAAATAAAATTAAACATATTTTTTTTGTATACACATTAATACTTGAAAAATTTCTCGTTTCAGACAGTTTTTTCAAACAATCCACTCACTGGTACTATTATAATGATAACTTTAGCTTTCACTTGCCCTGGTTCACTTATTGTATGCTCAGCCACGGGTTTACTTGGACATTTCATATCGATGGTAACTAATGATTACATTTTAAACTCTCACATAAATTTTGATTTACCATATTTTATAAATACTGAAAAATATTGAAGAGCTGTAGTAAACAACGATTACCATTGAAGTATTAAAATTTAACAAACTTCTTTGCTTGCTAATGTTATTAGTCAATCAATTAATTTTACGAAGATAATGATTGAGATCTATAGTACACGTTATGTTACTATTTCCTTATAAACATTAAAAAAAGAATTGTAATGAAAATTTTTAATGTTTACAACAGTTACTTGTCAGCAGTTATTAGGACAATGAATTTACAAATAAGATATCCTTTTATATGAACTACTTTACATTTTTCTCAATCTTTTACCCTCATTGACAAAAAAACGGGAAGAATAAGAATGTGGGGTCTTGAAACCCCTAAAAAAACTAACGCTACGTCACAGCCCATCAGTTACCGTGGGATTTAAGATACTGTTAGCTATATATATAAGTATAACCAGTAGTACACAACTCAGATACATTATTAGTATATCTGAGCTTATAAGCACTTACTCTGACAAGTGTAGGTATCGGGGCCCATGACAAAAGTTGTCCATAACTAGACTCTATGTTATAGAGTTTGAATCTCATTAAAATCTTGTTTTTTGGAGTGACTTGTTATTTTTTAGAACATAAGCGTTTTTTCTGTTAAATATAGCTAAATCAAAATTTTTAAGTTATGCTCGCATATCAACCAATCCTTCCCTATCAGTGCAACTACATATTTTCATTGTGCTCGTAAAATGCACTCAAATAGTTTTTTTGTATGTTCACAGCTCTACTCTTAAGTCATAGTATTTAACACGGCTTATGGGATGTCCAAAATTAAGGGAAAATAATTAATTCACTCGAGGATTTACTTTCCAAATATGTAATGTACATGTTTTTTGAATTCCATTTTCATTTATAAAGATATTGCTCAACTAACAAAACCTTAAGGTCACATTTTTATATTCTCTAATACCTCTCTATCAGTGCGCATTAATAATTTCATGTGAATTTGGTAAGTAAGATTATTAGAATTCACTCTAGTTTATCAGTGGGTAAGTATTAAATGCAAGTAATTGAATTTATCGACATTGCCCATTCAACATACGATTGCCAAGGCAACTCGAATTTTTTAGTTAAAACTACAGTTTGTAGAAACATTGTCATACGTAACAATTGAAAAAAAGTGCCACCTCAATCAGAACTTGAACCTGGAACTCTTTTCTTGTCGGCAAAGCGCGTTGCCAATTTCACCATCGAAGTCTTGGGGACTGCTCTTCTTAATTGTTATACTATTTATCGCCGAGAAAGTATAAAGTGTTACAATTGAGAAGAGAAGTGGCCAAGACCTTGATGGAAAAATTGGTAATGCAATTTCCCAGCAAGAAAAGAGTTCCAGGTTCAAGAGCTGGTTGAGGTGGCACTTTTTTTTGATTGTTACGTATAACAACTTTCTACCAACTGTAGTTTTAACTGAAAAATTTGAGTTGCCTCGGCAATCGTGTGTTAAATAGAAAATGTATATAAATTCAATTACTCGTATTTTATTTCATGTGAAGTTGTTGCAACGAAATTTTTTTAAGTCTTATGTACGTTTGTCACAGAGTTATCAACGAGCAATCTTTAAAATTTCTTAACCTGTGTTTCTTTTCATTTATACGTTATAAGTTTTTTTCAGAATTTGAAAAGATGACGTGACCACTTTAAATGAGGCTCATGGCAAAAGGCTTTAACTTTCCCTTCTATTTATATAAAAGTAGACACAATATGCGTACAGGTACACAAATGTACATACAAGAAGACTATTTCCAACAGTGTCTATAGTATTTTCTTACAAGGATAATTGCACATAAGTGTGTGTGTGTGTGTGTATACATATAACTTTATATCCTTATGCCAATGCAGCTGTGAAAACCTTGAAAAATTATCAGTTAACAAAGAGGAAGAGCAACACAGTAATCGCGCCATGTACAATCCTGCTTTGGCTACAAAAGAGGTCTAGTAAAAGCCGTATAACAACATTATTAAGATTCTCAGTTTTATGTTTCAACATTAGTAGCACAATATCAGCACACAACAAGTCAGCAAAGCCAATAAATAGATTAAGAGATATACGCTGCACTGTGTTCATATGTATGAGGGAGAAAAAGATGAAAAGAAAGTGAGAGTTTGTGAGAGTGATAATAATAAAATAGATTTAATAATGCCAACATCAAATAAACTACGTAACAAAAAAATACGTACAGAATATTTACCAGTTCTTACACATAATAACAATAATTAAGTAAAAGTGTATCTTTAAATTTTAACAATTATTACATTCGAGTTAATTGTAAGACGTAACTTAACATAAGTATGAATATAATTACACTGTGACGTTCATATTTATTAAGTATTATAATTAAAAATTAGTCAAAATTAATGTAACATTATCCTCCAGACATAAATTTCAAAATAGTAATATGATATCGATCAGTTTTTTACAAGTACCAAATAACAATGAACTCTAGAACCCTGGGCGTTTTCAGTAAGATTGTAGGGTAAAAATAATACCTAAGCTTATAACTGATGGAACGAAGGGCATGGCGCTGCCATAAATGATTATGGGTGGTATTTTTGAGCAATAAGGTTTTTTAAGTAATAGTAGCTTTAGTAAAAACTATGCCCTATTTCTTAAAAAGTTAAACAACAGTCCATGACTCACAAATACTGCTAAGTAGACGTATGTTGTGATTAAAACTCCTAACGGTATTCAAAATCTGCCCAGACAAGGACTAAAAGTACATCTAAAAACTTTCTGCAAACGATATAGTCCTACTATATGCGACACATAATAAGATAGAGTGAATAGAAAAGAGAAACAGGTAATATTATACAGATAAAAAGCATAAATTTTTAAAAGACTGAAAAAAATTAGCTAAATAGCCTGATGAATTCAATATCTGAAGTGCCAGAGTAAGTCTGCAAAAGCCTGAAGTATCAAAAGCCTGTTTAAAATCAAAATACACACAGACAGTAATCATCCCTCTATTCATATACTAAAGAATATAATCAGAGGTACGTAGAAGAGCGGTCTAGGTGCTGAAACTCTGTTGGAAGACCGATTTAAAAGGAACCAGTTCTGAGGCACTTTCTAAGTGGTTATAAATTTGATCAGCAATCAGATAATCTATTACCCTTCTAACGTAAGGCAAATTCGCTACTATACGTTTTAGCAAATAGCATGATGGATTCCCCACCTTTGATAACAGTAAAATGCTAGAAAATCCTCACTAGCCCAGATACTTCAAAGTTGCCTATAATATATGCAATATATAAACAAGAAAACGCAGAATAACCGGAAACACTATACACAATGCAACATCACTTGACACACTTTGATTTTTGTCAATAAGTAAAATAAAAAATTGCCACTATAAACATCACTCACTATTTCTTAAAATGCTTCATAGAGTATGAGGCCTCAGTGCAATGATTGAGAAATAAAATTTACTAAGTATATTGGAAGAAGTATCTGCCCAATAAGAGAACCCATAAAATCAATGTGGCACAGAGTATGTTATGAAGATTCTGGTGAAACAGCTTTTGACAGTGCTAGATGTATAAAACCCATATGAGCACACGTAAAGTCAGTCTTTATAACTTTATGAAAGAATCTATAATCGCACAATTAGCAAATATCACTAAAGCACCTTGCTCTTGATTGACTTCTTAGCTGGTCTGTTAACCAAGGGACTGAAAGCCTACACTGACTTCTCTCACGGAAAGTAGCCTTACGATCCAAAAGACTCACTACTATTTCTTGGATTTTTACAAGAGTAATTTCAATGTCATCGCAATGCAAAAAGCTTGATGCCTAGCTCATGGCTTTAAAAAACTGAGTCAAAAACCTATTCCCCAAGTAATCTCTTAAGTAGTGCAACATTCTCAGCGCTTCAATTCTACATGATCCCTTTTCCTATAATGCACACAAATATAGTCATGCTACCATATAGACAGTACTAACAATTGACTTGTCATGATGATATAATCTAGGAAATCAACTACAAAATCATTAATCCAAGTGTTTACAGCCTCCTGATAATGTATTGATGCAAACTTTACTAAATCCAGTGAGTGATCCAGAAAAAAACCTACGAAAATCGAACGAAGGAAAATTTTTACTTGAAACATCAATATTTGAATCCATTATTAAAACAAAGTTACAGTAGCTTATAGAGCACCTTTTGAAAACTCCAAAAACTTTAAAAGGGCTACTCAACACTACTGCCAAAAGAAGTTTTGGCGACGTTAATGATAGACAGATACGTGACAGATACGTGAGAAGTCATTCACCTTACAGTGAATATTATTTCACACGTAGTAGGCCACCTCATCTGCTGGAAATATTCTCTCTCCCCAGTATTTGACTCCAGAGAACAGTCTTTCTGTCTGATATTGCCAATACATGAATATGATATTATCTTTTTTGATAAAGATTTTGATACAAAAAGAGACATCGTGTAGTTTAATCACACAAATGTATACCATTGGTCGTATGAATTTCAGATTTTATTAAAATTTACTAGATAATCTGATCTGTACAAAAATCGCTCCAAAACTTATCTTAGCAATGAATTGTCCAGTATCCATTTTTAGTGAATGTATTATATTTTAAAGTATCTATATTATTCTGCAGGTTGTTTATGTCTTGCAAATACAATCCTGCAGATTTGGTAAAGGACATCTGACCAGCCAACTAAAAGAACAAAATTATCATAGCAACATTTTGCAGATGCGTTAACTAATCGCCTGATTTTTTGGCTGCATCTTTAAGATTTAATAACATTCAAATATATTTTAGAATTTAAAATTCTGCTGTTTTTGACTTATGTGTGGTTATGTCTTTAATTCTTTATTGAATACATTGACAATACCGTTTAATACGTTTTTTTAAAAATATCCTTAGTTTTACGCTCTTTAAAATAAAAATACGAGTTGGATACCTTACTAAGCTCATATAATCATAAGAATTTACTATTTTTACTTTTCAATTTGTCAGATACGATTTCTATGAGTGTAAACTGTGTTAGAGTATGAGACCAGACAACAAAACCATAAGTATTTCTAGTAAGAAAATGTTTAACGTTCCATCAACATGGATCTTCCACAATAACTCTCTTAGCACCAAATCATCTATAACTTTTCTGATGCAGCCCAGAAATGACATAAACATATGTAAGTCACTCAAACGAACTTTAACATTTATATCCTTGAAGACTGTTGTTCAAAGGTTAATCTTCAGTTACAAAATACGTTTTTATTATGCTGTTTAGCTGTTGAAATAGTCTTGACTGATGCTGTGTATGGACTTCTAATGTCACTTAGTGAATTGTATACTAAGTCAATAACATTTATCACTGATAAAGCCTTACTTTCTTCTGATATTATCAAACTTTTGAAGAGCCATTTTAACCAATGGCTTAATTAGAATTTTTGTAGTGCAAAAATATTTAAAAAAGTGTTTGTTTACTTAAATCAAATCGTATAAAGGTCACTTCCAAAATAGTCATCTTGACAGATACTTTTTGCAATCTTAATTTTTTACTATGGATGAGACAATCATTTTATTTGACTATCATTAATGCAAAAACTTACAGCTGACGATGAAATTAATTGAAAAGTTTGTCTTTTGCCTCCAATTAAATTAACCAGAGCAATAATTTAAATTGTATGATTGTACAATATACTAGGTCATCTTTATCTATTTTGGCAATTTTTTCCATTGATTTCAAGTCCACTGACAGTCATCGTCATACAACATTATATTTATAAACTTTGACCATGTATGTGGCAACTTTCAGAAATTTTTTACTTTTATAGCTATATTAATCCTGAAACAGGACCCTTGGAAAACTGGGTGGGGCTATATCCCTAAAATCTGCATTATACAACGCCGTCAAATGGAGATTTCCTCTATTTTAATAATAGATCTTCCGAGAATTTTTTATGCTCTAATCAAAATAATTTTCAGCGGTGTAAAAAATACCTTGATGTCATGAGGGCATAAATATTATAGAGTAAATTAACTGTTCTTACCCTTAGCCGAAGAATTACTGAACGAACAAAGTTTCATTCAATCAATAAAAAAAAAAGAAAAAATTTTATCATTTGCCCTGATATTTATGTAACAATTGAGAATATTTAGACACACGCCTTAATTGATGCAGGAAGCAGAATCACATGGTTATCAGAAAAATTCTATAATCAAAATGAAAGTATGTTTGGATTTTTATGATTCTTTTTCAGTCGTTGGTGTTATAGCCATGGACTTAACGGGCGAAAAATTTTAAAAAATTAAACGAAAAGTTCATGCTCACCTTGGGTTGAAAGGTATAGCAAAAACTTTTAATTTTTTTATCATACCTAAGTTTGTTTGAGATTGAATTATCAGAGTCGATCTTCAAAATGAAATTATTGTTGTCATTGATTTTGGAAAACACATGATAAAAATACTACAAGATGGGATTTACAATCAATTTATTTTCATTCAAAATATTTAAATGAACAAGACTTGAATCTCATCGTCAAATTTTACGAAAAAACTTTACAGCGTACAAATAAATTTATATCAGATATAGAAATTATATCAGATATAGAGTATCAGATAAAGAAATTTCCGAATAAAACAATGACATTGGCCACCTTGTCATATCACAACGAACAAAACTAAAAGAACTTATCAAATAATATCGCGAAATTTTCAGTGAAATGCCTAGATGCCTTCGCAATTTTTAATATTAACTCATATAAAAAAATAATTAACCATTTAGTTCAAACAATCATCCCATACCCACATAGTTTGGTGAAAAGGTTCACGAAGAAAAGGGACACGTGCTTCCGTATTATATTATCGAACCAGCACAGAGCCCGTACATAAACCTTTTGAAACCAGTCATAATGTTAAATGGGACTATTCTTACGTCTAGACGGACAAACATCAAATCAACGATTATAGAATGATCATGAGGAATCCCTTGACGTTAATGATCTTTTTCGTCAGTTCCAAAATGTTGCCTACATGATGAGTATTGATCTCACAACACCGTTCTGGCAAGTTAAAAAAATAGTTTATCGTGTCCTTTTACGGCATGTTTATTGTGGTCAAACGTATCAATATTGCCAAGTACCATTCGGTTTGAAGGTCAGCGATGCTGCGTTGGTGCGTGTAGCCAGTCCCATATTAAATAAAGTATCAAATTTTGTTTATGATTTTGTGGATGAATGGGTTTGTGTGTCAAGCAGTTTTGATGACCATTTATTCCATTGACATCAATTATTTAAACTATTGGATAAGGTGGGCAAAACCATTTAATTCACTAAGGTTGAGACGTAAGGAAAAAACCAAATATTTGGGACATACCATTAATTGAGAGGATATCAAAATAGATCTCGAGAAGGTATCTGACATTGAAAATTCCATCCTCCCAACTAATACTAAATAATTACAAGCTTTCATAGGTCTGATCAATTTTTACAAAACGTTTAATTCCTTATTTAAACTACTTAAGAATGTATTAATACATTAAAATATAGGGTGGCATTATGGTCTGAAACAGGATCTAGCTTACGTGAGCTTAAAAAATATTCTTGACACATACTTTATTTTGGCCCATCCACGCAATAGTGCTTTATTTGTGATTTACACTAATGCTTCGAAAACGGGTTAAGGTACGATTCTGTGTCAAAATGTTAAGTTTAAGCATGAAAAAATAGTTTATATCGCTAGTCATATCCTTAAAGTAGTAGAACGTAATTATTTTACAACAAAATAAGAATTGTTAGCAATAACTCTCGTCTTACGAGGATTTCGATCATTTATCTGGGTACAAAAGTAACCATTAAGACGGATTGTTACGCCTCAACTTATTTTTTTTAATGTCAGACGCTTAGTGGAAGATTAGAGCGTTGGATGCTTATGCTAAAAAATTGTGATCTTAAAATAATACACATTAAAGAGTCGGAAAATAAAGCAGCTCACGCGTTAAGTCGACAATTTGAAAATCGTGGCTCTTAAACACATGAGCCATATGCTATATTTTTTTAAATTAAACATTAAATCAGCACCGAGATCAATTATCAATTAAAAATTATTAGAAATTTGCAAGATTAAAAGATTAAGGATAATCTTGGTGGCAAATACAGATACAAAAAATATGAATTTAACGATGGTCTTCTCTATAAAAATAGGCATTAAACAGAAAATAATCATTACAAAAGGTTCCTTACTTTCCTTGACACGTGCAATTCATTAAAAAAAATGGCTACATCAGGAGCCGTAAGTGTTATCACTTTATTCATGGGACATTTATCTGTGTTCATATGAGACAATCAATCGTGGACGAAATTAAAACTGCGAAGTTTGTCAAAAGATTAAACCGTATATTCACTGGAGCTGTTTTAAGACTCGATCTATTCTTGTTAAGGAACCGTACAAACTGTTACGAATTGACTTTTATGGGCTGCTACCTACTTTCCGGGGTAGATGTAAATACGTGTTTAAGAAAGGCTACAACCACGGTTGCGTAAGATCTAACTTTATCGCATACCTTCCAAATATTGAGAGGCTAAATTTAATGTAAAGTGACCATAATACTTAATTCACTCCGAAAAAGTAGTCTGATACACTGGTGGAACACAATATTAAGACGGTTTTTTCATCTATATGCCACCAACAAAGTTATACAGTGAAATAGGTTATAAAAGATCTCGGAGTTTTCTTTAAAGCTCTTATAAAAAATAAAAATTCCTTCTAGACGATGAATGTTACCTTTATCTAAGTGTTATGAGTGAAACAGATAATTAAAATATCGAATGTACTCTAATTGAAGATTGATTCAAGAAAATGCCACACAATGGGTCAAATCGCCAAAAAGCTAGCCAAGAATCAAAAAATTAAGTAATTGTTATAAAATTCAATACTCAGGGTTTTTTTTGGTTGCTGATTATGAATTTTATATTAAACATACAAAAATCTACCTCCTTCACTCCTAAAGAACTACCCCTTGCATAAAATACCACATAATTTATAACGTTACCAAGTTGTATACCATTTACAAAGTTTTTGGGGTCGCTGATTACGAATTTCATATCAAACATTCAAAAATCTACCCCCTTCACCCCTTTATAACATTTTTCTAGATGTATTGTAGCAGGATGCAGGTGTGGAAGTGGGAGGTCCGTAAATAAGAGGACAAAGCTTTATAAACAAAGTGAACGTTTATTCAAAAGAAAACTGACGTAAGTGCGTGCTCACTGCGTGGTGACAGTCGAGAGACTAACTGGCAGCGAGGCGCAGCGCTCGCTCCGTCGCTCGCTTCGTACCGCGAGCGTACGTTCATATACATGCGTAGGCACTGTCGATAACCTTTTAGCCGATAATACGAGAGAAAAATATTACATGTATTGTTTCAACACCTCCTCTGCTTGAATGTTGTCGGTTGTACGCTCAACTACATTTAAGTTTTTACACAGATAATTGAATTTTTCATGGCTGAGCGCTTTTGTCATGATATCGGCATATTGCTCGTTTGTGTTGAGATATTTAGGAATGATTGTTCCGTCTCGCACTTTTTCACAAATAAAATGATAACGGACGTCGATGTGCTTTGACCTTCTATGAAATTCTTGATTCTTAGTTAACTTAATTGAACTTTGATTGTCCATGTATAATGTAATCGGGTCTACACTTCCACGTCCGATATCGCGTAATAGTTTTTGTAGCCACATGGCCTCTTTTGTTGCTTCGCTAGCTGCAATGAACTCAGCCTCCGTCGTACTTAGACTTACGCTTGTCTGACGCTTCGACGACCATGTTATACATCCACCACCCATCATATATATATAGCCGCTAGTCGAGCGTCGCGTATCGTGGTCGGCGGCATAGTCCGCGTCTGAGTAACCTACGAGTACATCGTTCGTATCGCTTGCGCGGAACAAAATTCCAAAATTTTGTGTGCCCTTGAGATATCTCAAGATACGCTTGACGTATGCCCAATGCGTTTCATTATGATTGTCGAGATATCTGCTCGCTACACCGACTGCGTATGCTATGTCCGGCCTTGAGACCATGGCTAAGAACAAAAGTGAGCCGACGACTTCACGGTAGGGGACAGATATCTCGTTTGTTTTGTCAGGGCTCGTCAGTCTGACGTGGGGGTCGGCTGGCGTTCGCATCGGATTGGCATCGAGCATATTGAACTTTGTCAAAATTTTTTGAATGTATAATTTTTGATTAATAAAAATCGAGCTTGAATCGCGTGTAATTTCCATACCAACAAAATAGTTTAGAGGACCGGTGGTTATTGCAAATTTAGACTCGAGAATTTCTATCAATCTTTTTAAAACTTTAATGTCCTTTGCGAACATCAAGCCGTCGTCCACGTAGAGGGCAAGGTAGACTTTTACTTTATTAAAAATTCCGATATAAATACATTTGTCAGCACTGCTTTGGACGAAACCTAAGTTTCTTACAACGCCGTCAAATTTCTCGTTCCAGCAGCGCCCCGATTGTTTCAGGCCGTAAATGGCTTTATTCAGTTTCAAGACCAAATTTTCGCCCTTTACATTTAAACCGTCCGGAATTTTCATATACGTAGTTTCTTTCAACTCGCTGTTTAGATAAGCGGTGCTAACATCGAATTGTACAGCTTGTAGTTTTTCGCTCGCGGCTATCGCGAGGAGCACGCGCACAGATTCAAAACGAACAACGGGCGAAAAAATGTCCTGATAATCGATACCGGCTTCCTGCAAAAAACCTTGGGCGCACAATCGAGCTTTGTATCGAGGTGGATTTTCACCGTTTAAATTTTTTATTTTAAACACCCATTTGAAACCTATTGCTTTGCGCCCTTCCGGTAACTCGGTAACTTCCCACGTGTTGTTTTTCTTGTGAGCTTGTAGCTCCTCGGCGATCGCGCGTCGCCAAAGATCGGAATCTCCGCGGTTCAGTGCTTCTTTAAAATTTTTCGGCTCGTCGAAAACGGTAATACAGGCTTCATATTTCTGCGGAGGTCGCCGCTCTTCGCGAGAGCGCAAGTTGTATGGCGCTTGGTTTTGAGGCGCGGGGATCTCGCCGTCGTCCGGTGGGTTCTCCGGCGGATCGTCTCGCGGATCTATTACGTCATCATCCGGTTGTCCCTCGTCGGGCCGCTCCCCGCTGGGATGAGGAGATTCGGGGCGATCCTCATTTTCTTCCTCGGGCTCTTGACTCTTATAGTCGATTGAAAAATCTACGCCGGCGTCTCTTGTACCGACAAACAAGCTTTCGTTAAATATAACGTTTCTCGAGACCGTGACGCGGCTAGTTTTAGGATCAAATAGCCTGTAATTTTCGGACTCGTTTTCGTAACCTACAAATAGTAGTTTTCTTGACTTCTCATCAAATTTCTTGCGAAAAATACCCGGTATAAATTCATACGCATCGCAGCCGAATGTGCGTAGATGAGAGACGTTAGGCTTTTTGTTATACCATAGTTCGTAGGGGGTAGCGACAACGGAACGGGCGCCAAGCGTTCGATTGAGAACGTATACCGCGGTGTTGACCGCTTCCGCCCAGAGGCGCGTGGGCAAGCTCCTCGCGGCTAGCATAGTGCGCGCGCTCTCTACAATCGTTCTCATCTCGCGCTCTGCCCGCCCGTTCTGCTCGGGCGTATACGGCGCCGAAGTAACATGCCTAATGCCTCTCGCCGCCAAAAGTTCTTGAACATTGTTATTGATGTATTCAGTGCCGTTATCCGAATGTAATACTTTTATTTCTTTGTTAAAATGATTTTTAGTTAAAATTACGAATTTACGTAACGCTTCAAAAGTATCACTCTTATGCTGCAAGAAATACACGACGCGAAAACCTGTCGCTTCGTCTTTAAATAATAAGAAAAATTTCGAATTGCCGACGGACGCTACCTGCATCGGGCCGCACAAATCGGTATGAATGACCTCGCCGGGGGTATCGCTAACAATTTTCTTATTTTTCTGAAAAGGCAATTTGAATTGTTTACCTAATGGGCAGGCCTCGCAAAAATACTCGTCTTTGTCTTGAACGTTCATACCGGATACAGCGTCATTTTTTAGCATTTTTTCGATTGAGTCGCGGCTTACATGGCCCAGGCGCTCATGCCAAACATTGAGTGGCACTGAAGACACGTAATTAACTTCGTAACGAGATTCGGTTTTCATAAGCATGCGCGTCAAATTATTATTAAAGCTAAGTCCCTGTGCCATCAAGCTCCCGTCATTCGAAAAAATACTCGCGCAATTTTTGTTGAGAATTACAGAGTAACCATTCGACGTACAAACTCCAGTAGACAATAAATTCTTATTCATAGTGGGCACCAACAATACATTGTTTATCTCACCGTCGAGCCATCTGCCGCCGACGAAGCGTTTAATAAGGACTTTACCGCGCCCCTCTACAGCTTTTCGGGTTCCGTCGCCGAGGTACACAAACTCGTCTCGGCTCGGCCGGAATTCCACGAACCAGCTCCGCTGGCAAGTTACGTGTCGAGACGCGCCGCTGTCGAGTAGCCAACACTCACTCTCGTCGATTTCGCGAATCCAGCTATGCTCGCTGTCGGGTAAACAAACAATGTTGTGGGAAAAACTCGACGGCTGAGATACTATAAACGCAGCCATGTTCGCGGAAGCAAAGCCTGCATTGCTGTTGCCCGAATTTTTGCCGTCCGGCTTACCGTTATTATTCGACTCTTCATCGGCGTTTTTGTTAGCGTTGTTCGCGCGCTTTCTCGCGTAGCAAAATTTGGCGATGTGCCCCGATTTACTACAAAAATTACAGATGACGTTCTTCCTCGGTTTATTTTCCCCTTTACCTGAAGATCGATGATCACCGTTGCCTGAAGAAAGAGTCGTCGTTGCTAGCGCGTTCGTGACATCAGTCGTTGTTATACGTGCCACTTCCCGCAGGAGCCTTTCTCGTAGATTGTCCAACGTTTGATCGGCCTCTTGCACGCTGTCCCATGCTGAGATGAAAGCATTATACTTCGGTGGAAGAGTGCTCAGAATTTTCGCCATCACCATGATGGTCGGGATCTCCTGGCCAATGTCTTTTAGCTGACTGGCGATGTTCTCCACTTTGGCGATGTGTTGAGATACAGAGTCAGTTGGCGCCATGCGGTACTCGTGGAACTTGGTAGTGAGCGCCAACTTATTCGAAGCGCTTTTTTGCTCATGAATGCTTGACAATTTTTGCCACATTTCATTCGAACTCACGCATGTCACCAAATAGTCAAGTTGCGAATAGTCCGACGAAGATAACACAAACATGGCTTTGGCGTCCTTCTTCGTCCAAGCATTCAAGTTGTTGCGATTCGCTTCTGTATTTTCTGGCTTCACTTCTCGACCTTCAACCATGTCCAGCAGCTCGTGAGCGGTTAGTATAGCCTTTATCTGAAACTTCCAGAGCTGGAAGTTTTGTCCGTTAAATTTCGGGATGTTTTTCACGTCAGAAATGTCGGCCATCTTGACGCTGATGATAATCTCCCAAAGTAAAATAAACTCACTTAATACACACAGAAATATGCAGCAGGATAACAGTCAGTCATAAAGAAAAAACGCGTCACACGATCTCTTTTTAACAAAGGATCCCAACAGCACACTGGCTAAAGCCCTGGGCCCATAACCTGTAGCAGGATGCAGGTGTGGAAGTGGGAGGTCCGTAAATAAGAGGACAAAGCTTTATAAACAAAGTGAACGTTTATTCAAAAGAAAACTGACGTAAGTGCGTGCTCACTGCGTGGTGACAGTCGAGAGACTAACTGGCAGCGAGGCGCAGCGCTCGCTCCGTCGCTCGCTTCGTGCCGCGAGCGTACGTTCATATACATGTGTAGGCACTGTCGATAACCTTTTAGCCGATAATACGAGAGAAAAATATTACATGTATTGTTTCAACATGTATAATAAAGAAATCAAAATTAAAAGTAATTTCTTGTTCATAAGTTTTTATTCATATGATCGATTATTTTTCTTGTAACAAAGTTTTCAAAACTCAAAACTAAACATTAATATTCAATCAAACTCTAATTTTGATTTGGAATCACTTGATTCATGTTTTTGTCAGCGGAAATCGTAATACAACCAGTATTAGATTTAGATGGAAAGATTTAGATGGATAGGATTTAGATGAGAGTCTTTAGATGGAAATCGTTGGAGAAGACGACGTCCAGGGGCAATCTCAAGACTTGTCATGAGCAATAAAACTGTTACTCAAGCAGCAAAGAGTTTTGATTGCATGGAAGAAGATGAAGTTGGAAGACGTGCGGATGTAAAGAAGTAAGCTTAACATTCCTGTTGTTTATTGAATTCTTAATAAAATCTCAGAATTTGTCGTTTGAGAAGATGAAAAGGAAAAAAAAATCATATTTAATATTATCCTGGATGAAGTCAGTATACAACAGCATAAGGAATGGGATAAAACCACCCACACATGGGAAGGCTTAGTTAATTAAAGTGGACAGATATCACAGACACATCTTAATCAGGAAGTTAAGCCAGCTAAGATAGCCATAGTGTTGATGTTAGTTCACATTAACGGCGGATTTAAGGCTCCCGTAGCCCACTACTTAATTCACTCATTAAATTAAGTAGAAAAATCAATCTTTCTACGTGATCTGCTATTATTATTGAAAAAAAAAAAGAAAAAAAAAAACAGGTTATGAGCATAAAATTCAATGGTAATTCAGCTCACGAAGCTGCCTAAGAAACGTTGGGAATTACTTTAAATTATAAGAGTAAGAATTTCAAATCCTATTTTGAACATCCATTTACTTGTAAGTCCATGTTTTTATTCTTTGACGCTTGCCATTGTTTAAAACTGGTAAGGAATTATTTTGCATTAAAGAGTCCCATTTTGTTAAGTAATAATAATTTGATAAAATGGAAATATCTTGAAAAAGTAAATGACAAACAGAACAGTGAAAAGCTGCATTGTGCTTGCAAGATCAGCAACAGGCATAATCATTTTTCCAATAAAAAAATGAAGGTTTTCTTAGTATCACAAGTCTTAAAAAGAAAAATTGCCATTTCTCTTTGATTTCTGTATCGAAGTCTTCATGATTCACAGTTTAAAGGTTCTGAATAGACTGCGAGGTTCTGTGAAAAATTCAAAGAAATTTCTGATCTTCTGAACGTTAGGAGTAAATTCAATAAAAATTCTCATTTCCATCCTGTATTAATATAAAATTTGAGTTCACTAAAACAAAAGATCGACAAGTTAATTTTTAACATGTAAAATCTGTAAATCTTTGAATTTCCAAAGAAAAGAAAAAAAAACTGCCATGGATAAAAAAAGCAGTTTCCGTACTTAACAGTCGTTCAGTTCAAACAGGCTTCGTTGGTTTTATAATTTCACTAACGAATTTGTACAATAAATCATGTTAATTGGTATGCAATAATTACACAGATTACCTTCTTAGTTACAAGCTGAGCCAAGACCATGTGGAACTTTTTTTTTAATCCGCATTTTAAATGGAGATACAAATAACTGAGCAACAACACAGTATCTATGAGCTTATAAGAAACTTGTCTCTTATAAAATGACTTGTGTCTCATCAAACCTTACAAATTGTTAACCGCTAGATAAAACGTTTGTGCTATTAAAAAGATAAGGATATGACTAAAACATGTGATACAGTAGAGGAGGAGCAAGCATGTAACAAATCGTCTGAATCAAAAATTTGCAAGCGAAAGTTGCGTTTGCTTGACAGTGACATCAAAACCAATCTTCACATGGATAACAATATATCATGGAAACACGGTTATGCAGCTCGTTGAAACATTGATGAATACTTCTCAGAAATATGAGATTACACTGCAGGGTCTATCGTACATGATTTAAAAAATATCATCCACTGTCATCACTGCAAACTACTTTTGCAGGATACTTGTATAGCAAAACAGAGTAAACGAACTTATTTAAAAGAAAATGGGGGGTTTGTATTATGCATCTGCTAAAGTAAAATCAATTTGTAAAAATGTAGAAAAAATTATTAGACAAATGATAAATCTTTTTACTAAAAATATTTATACACACATAACTTGTGAAACATTCAAAAAAATTGCCCAAAAGTGTTTTTGATGATGACCATTTTTCAGAGCAAGAATTGCGTATAGATCATCGATCGCAGCTAATAATAAGTAAGATATGAGGGAGAATTGTTCAACAGTGAACAACAACGAATAAAAGTGTTTAATAATAAATTAACGATAAACAGTGGTTAGTAATGTTTTACACGATGGTTGGTCTCAAAATTGGTAAAAGTAATATTTTCCTTTATCAAATTCAATGTAAAAAACCTTTTCGAAATAGAAATTCTTACTTGTCTTTCACAAGCTGTTTATTTTTATTAAAAAAAAAAATAAATAAATAAATTATTTGTTCATAAACAGACTTCGTAAAATAGAAATTGTAATATTTAAGTGAAATTACTGGACAGATTTTTTTTCAATCAATTCAGCTATCATAGTTATCAAATTATTAGTTAATATTGCATTCAAGTGATTCAAGGTGCAGAAGGTTAGTTATTAATTTACGCGCAGAGTAAACTCACTTACTTTGGAAAGCCAATTACAGCGCTCGACAAGAGAGAGATAGATGAATAGAAAGAGTCTGTCTCTCTCCTTGCCCCTATTGCTTTCACTTGCAGACCAGAATAGTGCTTCTGCACTCTATTCTTACATCTCTATGTTTAAAACAAAACAGGAAAATAAATGGGAGACCCACAACCTAGTTGACTCTGCTACCACGCACTGTTTATCTATACGTACAAGTATGTTAGCAAAAAAATTTTTGACTTTGGTCTGACAGTTTCACTGGCCCAAAGTTCGCTTTTAAGCAAGTGCATGTGTAACGTATAATGTGCCTGGCCAGGACCAGATTTATTAAAGGTAAGACTCTTTTTAGGTTTTGGTGAGGACTTATGATGTATGGAAATCATAAGAGCACCAACCTTACCCAATTGAATTTTACTACACACGAATATAACTATTTATTCAAATATAACAAAAATTAAATTCTGTAACATAAATACGTCATAAGTCAAACATATTTTCAAGTAAAATCATAACAAAAAATATATCGTTGTTTTTCTAAAAATAAAATTTATCAATGAATTATTGTTATATCTCCAGACAAAAGGTCATAAGGTAAATACTTACGTCAATTACTTTTTACAAACATAATTGTAAGACTACTTTGTAACTAACATGTCTTTTTTTGAAAAATCGCCTATTATGTTATCAAACCAAATTTCTCTCAAAAAATTTCTTTGTTTATCAGTGACCAATCACTTAAGCAATCTTTATGCAACGATTTTCTGCGTGTAGTATGTAATGCGTCTACTAAGATATTTTAATTTTCTTTAGAAAATTAATGCGTAACTATCTGTGACTGTCCTACTCGTTCATAAATTTCAGTAAAAAAGTCATTGTAAAATATACTGGTATAACTTTTTTTTTTTTTATGTGACTCTAAAAGTAAGTGTTAGAATTCATACATATAAGTTAATATTATAGATTAATTTTGTAACATACTTTTTTTTAAGTAAGAACTTTGAATTCATTAGTTTACTCCCATGCGTAACGTACTCATGAAACTTAAACAACAAAACACTTGGCTTTTTTTTACAGTAGCTCTGACGATTGCTCAATAGTTTCACTTTTTGTAGTCAGTTAAAATGTGGCAACGAAAAAGAAATAAAAATAGGAAATGATTTTTGATCATTATTAAAGCAACAGCTTTTTTAATTGGCTTAAAAAAAATACAAACAAAAAAAAATAATGAATAAAGACGTTGAAGTACGTCTCTAATGGCACTTACTACATTTTAGCAATAGTGACTGTAAAATTAAACTGAGATCACAAGTTCTAGAACTGCAATAGTTAAAGTTCTAAGAAAATATTGTGATCCGTAATTAGTTTCCCACAAAAAAAATTAGTTACCTTAAAGTACTGTTCTATTAATATCTTGCAGAAGTATGAATAACAAATAAATGACCCTTATGTGCTTTAAACAAAATTTAACAGTTATACAATGCTTATGTATTTTAAAATAATAACTGCCAATTAGAATACACCAGCGAGTCTGAAAGAAATAAACAGACTTGGACCCCAGAATAAATTAGTAATTAAAGTATATATAGACTAGGTAGTTTTGGCTTATCAACAGAACTTCAATTAAAAATTTCAATAAAAACACAAAAACAATAGATAGTAGATTGAACTATCGTAAAATATTAATTGAGTAGTAATACATATTTAACGTTATACTGACAGTATCAATAAAAATAAGATATTTTTAAGTTGGAGCTTTTTTTTACTTATTAGAAAATTAAAGAATGTTGCTAAAGAATGATGTTAAATAGAAAATTGTTGCCCAATTCCTACAGAACATTGTTATCATGATTCTTACCTACATAAGGTATACATATCATTACTACAACAACATGCAAAGCTTACATAACGTTGTCAATTTACCAACGTTCTCACTTAATAAACTTGTTTGATGTTGAAGTCTTGTGTTTTCATCACATGAATGTACATAATAGTGTTTCAAAAAATTTTTAGTCAGTGTATTATAATAATCTACTTTTTTTTGTTTAATGTTATCAAACCAGTTTAACGTTTCAGAAGATGATCAAACGAATTTCACGTAACCCCCTACTTTGCTCTATCACGGCACCCTACGATCCTTGTTATCACCAACACCATTCCCTGTCTCTACCCCACAAATAAAAAGAAAATTTATCTTAAAAATACATTATTTTGATGAAATAAGTAATGCATCAAGCCCCCCTACTGACCCCCTACTTTTCCCACGAGATTTTTCTGGTGTTTTATTGCACTTTTGTTGTGTTAAATCGTTTTTAAAAATTGACTTTATAAAACGTACTTAAGCGCGACTTCCTCATTTAAAAGACAGTTGTTCATACTTTTTCTAAAAATTCGCTTCCTCAAATGAATTTTTTGTATGTTAGGAAATGATTTTTAAGAATTAAAAATTTTTTCAATTACATTTATAGTCCACCCAAAAACCTTTTTTTTTTGTATTCCTGATCAATTGATCATTCTATAAGTTCTCAGGCTACGTTTTTTACAATTTTTTTCTCGATATTAATATATGATCAATCGAAAAACTTTATAAAAACCTTTAAAATTTATCAGATTATAAAATTCTAGCATCTTTATCTAAAATAAAGAAGGCATAAGTATTATACCGTAATAGTAAGGTTTTAAAGTTGTATAAGGTTCATAAGCTTATATACTTCTTCAAGAACAATTTTTTTTTAAGTATGTTCAATATGCTGCTGAATTTTTTTTTAAATAATATTTGATACTTGCAAAAAACACAGTTAAAAAATGCCAGTGAAAAAAACTTCGATAATTGAAGAAAAGTATTACAAATTTCTTACGTATTTAATAAATAAAACAAAAAATACCTATTTCAGTTTTTAAAAGTCAAGACAGTTCTAGCTGGTCATTGTACCAACATAAATGAATAATGACTCTAAGTTCCAGTTGTAAAAGAAAATTCGTAATGTTTAAAATCTATTTTTAACGTACAAAAATTAAAATAGCATTCATTTTCACGATTCACCGTTTCATAATAAAAAATCGAAGATCTGGCTTTTCAAGTTGCATCAGATAGTGAAAATTTACAGAAATATGAAAGTCTTTATTGGCAAAATGGAACGATACCAAATTAAAAAAAACCAATTTAAATTACAACAAATAATAACAGAAAAATAATCCATTTTCTAAGTGATTTAAGTTATCGAAATAGTTCATTGTCAAGCTTAGATCAGAGGTGGAAATTAGTAAGACGGTCGCAGACTTTCACGCTACGAGGTGTGTCTATTTTTTCCCATTGATTCGAGTGCCTCATCATGGCCAAGTGACCAAACCAGTGGTGCATTTTTCAGAAAAGCTCAACCATATGGACTTAGTTATAGAACAATAGGTACTACTTCTTACGATTATATAAGTTCTTACCCTACAACTTTTTTGTTACAAAAAATAATTATACAACTAACAACTTTGTTGAAAAATTAGCATGTCAATGGTAAAGTTATAGTTCACAAAAAAAACTTACATTTTGAACAGGAAAGATCCCAATAAAAAGAAAAAAATTCGAAGAATCCCTTATATCTTAGAAAATACCATTTAATTTCTTATTATTTATTGATCAAAATGTTTGTTTTATTATTATTTTTGGAGTTTTAACCTAGAAAGTAGTAATATACCTAACTAAATATTTAGAACTACTTATTTATGTCAGGGGCTATTATGTATACACATTCCATGGTGCTCCAGAGCACTACCAACTAAAAGCAAAAGGAAAAACTGCAGTAACAGTATAGGAACCTGGTTTATATGACACTTACGCCATCTAATAACAAAAAAAATGATTAGTCTGTTGAAGTCTGATCCTGTTGCTCCAATTGTTACCACCATTAGGTTAAAAATTATAATAGTCATAGTCCTGGCATCGTTGTTTTCTTTACACTAGGTTCTTGTACAAATAACTTCTGTGGTGAATTATTACTGGTGTTACGTCATGGCTCTTCGACGTAACTTAAGCACGCAAGAATTTGAATGAAACGTGCAGTGCATGGACAGCAAATGCGTTTATGTTTAGCTGTGTTTATAATAAAGTTAAACTATTACCAGTTATTTACCAGTACCTTTACGAGAAATGAACGACTAGTAGCTGACAGCTCTCCTGAGTTGGCCAGTGAAGTAAATTGCTTGTTAAGTCTGTAATATATTATAAAAAGGAAAAGCTCAATAAAATTGTTAGCAAAACTTACTTCATTGGAACACAATTATTATAATAATAATTTAGACAATCGGACGTTTAATAAAATAACTCGCGGTAGTTCATACTGGCTAGTTGTTTGTTGGCTTACGGATTCTCCAGGAAAGTGGACGAACTCACAGGGCACGGTTCTATTTAAACCCTAAACCAGATTGATGATCGGGGGTAGGACCAGTGGTGAGTCAAGGAGTGGAGCTAAATTTAATTAACATATTCTTGAAAAAAAGGTGCAGCTGCAGGCGTAAGCCAGATGTTGAAATTGGTGGGGGTGGAGTTAGGGAGCGGGAATAGCTGGTGAGCATGTGATCAACGAAGTGTGTATCGGTATCGATTTATGGGTGGGTGGTTAGGTGACGAACATCGTATGGTATTTGTCCCTGACAGTGGATATACCTGACTAGACGTGATATGCCCCCCTAAGTTCTTAATTGCTGGGCTAGTTTGTGCCTGGTAAAATTGGCTTGCATTTAACAGACATATTGTTGACATTATTTGATTAAAGCTAAGATTATATTTGCATAAAATATCGTCTTTACATATTAGTATTTCATTTTACAATGGGAGTTACTAGCTGACACTTATCTTATTTTCTAATAATACAGTTAGTACCGTGTGATGTTTACATATATATATATATATGTGCAAATCATCGTCAGAGGGTTACGATAGTGCTCCATAATGCATGATTTTTTTTGTGAGTAGTGTTCTGAAAATCTCTTGTTTCGTGTGTGTCGTTTTCAATTTTTGTTGTTTTTGTTGTTTCCATGTGTTCTTTTTTTTTGCGTTAAACTTTTTGTCTTTTCATTGTGTTAGTTTTTTTTTACTAGGTAGTTTTGGCTTATCAACAGAACTTCAATTAAAAATTTCAATAAAAACACAAAAACAATAGATAGTAGATTGAACTATCGTAAAATATTAATTGAGTAGTAATACATATTTAACGTTATACTGACAGTATCAATAAAAATAAGATATTTTTAAGTTGGAGCTTTTTTTTACTTATTAGAAAATTAAAGAATGTTGCTAAAGAATGATGTTAAATAGAAAATTGTTGCCNTTAATTAATTAATTTATTTATTATTAGAATTTTTTGAAAACCTTTAAATATATATATTTAACTGCTTCTTATTATATTTTCTGTAAAAGAGAAAGGAGGGCATACATATAAATCATCTCAATGTGCTAATTTGGGTAGATCAATGATGGTTACACTTAGCTCTGGGGGTCCTCTGCAACTCCAACAGTATTGTTGGTTCGCTAGTTCCCTTACGTGGTCTTCTTTGGTGCATTCAAAGATGCAACTTGTTCAAATATCTTCAAACCTATACTTGATGTGGTACTGGTAGTACTGCTTACACGATCGCCAGACTGGCAATCCGGTTCCACAATCTTGTCAATTTCTAAAAGTAGGTGAGTTGGCTTGGCTGCCGTTTCTCTAAGATTCGTTGTTTCAAGGAGTCCACCGTCGGTTGTTCTATAGTCGTTGTTGGCCACTTGTTGTTGGCAAAGGAACTTGTAGGTATCATTCCTTGGGTGTCCAAATAGCAGTGATATCTCGCAATGCATGAACATGTAATTTAGTCCCTGCCGCATTGCTTTGCCTTATGTGATGTCTTGGCTGGTTTCCTTGACCATGTCGTGGAAGAACTTTTTCTCCCACAGGATTTCATTAAAGATAAGATGAATTTTGTTCTTGAAGTTTTCCTGTGGCAGATTTTGTTTTTCGCGATAAAGGTGGGCCAAACCGTATCGAAATGCCCACAAAAGCACTTTACCCTGATGTTTCCCCTTTCTTGATTTTTTTAAATTGGCGCATTTTATTTTTGATGCGCAAACTTTCTCGAGCTAATTTTGGTTGGTGTCCTTGGTCCTTGATTCCACCATGCAGGCGACTTTTGAATAGGTTAGCAGCCCCAGGTCAATAAAAAGCATAACTCCTGGAATTGTGGTGAATTCTCCGTGCTCACTTGGTGCCATTTTTACCACTTTCTTTCCTTGAAGGTAGTTAGGACGAAAATATTAGTGCAAAAAGCTCGAGGATGCAGTAGAAAAAAATACGCTGTGCTTCAGCTTATATACTGTTTCTAACGCCCTTCTTTCAGTGAGGTACGCAAGAATTGGGCGTGACTATCTATGCTTTCTTTACTTCGATTGAAGCTAAGAGAAGAAAAATAGTCTCGAGTATGAAGAATTCAGGACCAACCACTAGGTTGCTGTAAAAAAAGATCTGATTAAGATGTATGCTTTTTACTTATCTCATTTTCCCAACATTTTTCGAGTTATTTCAGCTACTCAAGTGGGCGTCCTAACGGGATAAGTTAATGTTATCGTTATAAAGTCACTAATTTATCTTTGCGAATACTCAAATAGTGTACAGCCTTTCTCGTACCTGCTCCTATGACTGTGACTCGTTTCCCATCACTATACATGGAGCCTATACTGTGAGTAACTCTCATAGAAGAAAAGTTTGAGACGTCGTAAGCTCCGTTTCTTTGGCTGCTACGCTCGCATTAGTTTCTGTAACTCACGCCAGACCTTTAAAGTTGCAGCAAAAATCAGGGTCGATGTCACTTAAGGGCGTATAGCTTATGGTTTGCTATTAACTTCTCGAAAGCTTTTTTAGTGAACACTATGTAACATATAATAAGAATTGATGGGGCTATCGTTATACTTATCAGGAGTATTGTCGCGACTATGATGAAATTCGTCTGGATTTTTGAATTAGCTCTATAATACATTTTTTGTTGAGGTAAATTCGTACAAGTGGAGTTTAAAATTCTTTCACGTTCGTATATCGTGAGGGTAACAAGTGGAATTATTATATTGCTGTTTACGTATCTATGGGTTCCGGGGTCAAAATGTTTTTCTGCGTCTCTTATGGTGCATCCAAAGTCTGCTTTTACGATGCTATATCCAATGGATGGCGAGTGATATTTATTTTTTCTGTGCGTGGGGTCCAAAATAACGACAGTTCATTTCAATTTTGCAGTGAAACTATGAATGTTCATTTCAGCGACGTGTCTTCCGACAACAACGATAGCTCAGTGCAGTGACTGTTCATCACTTCGACAGCCAATTATAAGACAGTTTACTTTGACTTTCTTCTTACACTGCTTCGTGATTGGCTGTAGAAGTACTGAACAGTCGCTGCACTGAGCTATCGTTGTCGTCGGAATACACGTCACTGAAACGAACATTCATAGTTTTACTGCAAAATTGAAATGAACTGTCGTTATTTCGGACCCCACCCTTCTTCACAGAGAATGGTAATGTTGCGTTTATTTTCTGTTGAAAAGAGCCACTGAGACGGGTTGTATGTTCTGATAATATAAGACAGCGTTAAATACTGGTATATTATACCTGTAGAGATCGATATTTTTAGGATTTCGGAATATTTTTATTTCGCAAGAGCTCAGTTTTATGTTACGTGATAGTGATTAGCATAAGTACACGTTGATGAAAAGACATTAACTTAGTTCTGACTGTTCAATAAAATAATATTTACGGTGACTATCCGTTAGTTCTAAATAATCGACTGAGGGTATTATGTGAGCTTTGATCGTGCTATTGCGGCTATTTGTTTTCTGAAATACTGGCCATGATATACATTTGTATAGTTTGAAAGTCATGATTTGCACAAGCGAAAATATTTATTGCATTGTGATTTCGCTGTCGATTTCTTAAAATTTGAGTAGACTGTATTTATATAAAGATTGAGTATTTATTGCTTCGACTGGAAACGGAATTTCTTGTTGAGAAATGGTGTTTATAAAATAACTAACAAACTGTCTTAGTCTTACTGAAAATATGAACTTATTTTGCTACATTGAGTTGGTAATTTTTTCTATGAGATTTTTAACGATAACAAAGATGTGATAGGTTTCAAGTAACAAGAAGTCTGCTTGTGCTTGTGCGTTAGTGGGTATGCTGCCACTGTTTTTAAATTAAGTAAGGTTTGTTTGAAAGTTTTTGAGTAGCTTTATAGCTGCTTTTTTGTTTTGGTTTATTTTATTGTCTATTAAATAGCTAGATTCTTCGTTTTTAGTAATGGTTTCCTGCTGGGTGCTACACATATGTTTTAAATTTTTATTCCTTCGGAATGAGTTACGGCATTGCTAACTTTGTACAATATAAATATTCTATAGAATATAGAATTAAGGTTGCCTAGTTCTTGAATTTTTATTGCTAATTGCTCTATTGTGTAAGACAAGGTGTCATTTTGGATGTTTCTTTTCAAAAGGATGGTGTTAAGATTAGTTGGAATATCAGTGAGGTCATTGTAAGCTTCTTTAATATGTTCAATGTCTATGGGAGACACTATGAACCAAAATTTACTTATTATCCTCATATCTTGTATTTGTTCAAAAGCGATTCCTCGATTAAAGTTTATTTATGAAATTCAGGTATTACCTCGGCATTCGTCATTGTCATGATTGTAATTATAATATAACTGAAGAACACTTCTGATATCTGAAAACGAAACAAAGATAATCGAAGTGAGAAAAGGATAATTATCTTTACTTTTTTTTATTACATAGTTATATCCTAAGTATTGCTGCAACTTTAGATTTTTAAGATCTATTAAGTGATTGTCGACTCGCTTGGCATGTTGGTGGTCTTCTTTGAAAGTTGCGTAGTATGGATGGGCACATGTAGCGACCAACTGGGGCTTGAAAACCTTCAATAAAACAAGCTATTGCTAGTTTTTCACGCTCTTGGAGTGCTTGTGTTATTTCTGGGTAGTTCTGTTGCACTGTCTTACTGGCTCTAATATAAAACTGTAGAACACCATCATTTATGTGAGAGTAATTAGTCGTTGATTCATTTCCACGTTGTTTTGTTCAAAATATTGCGTTATTGATATCGATTTATTGGTTGAAAAAATTTCGTTTTTGGACTTTGTTAAGAGACTTATTTGTATCTTTTCAAATGTAGAAAAGATATTTTTTTTTTTTCGTACTTGTGCTCCTGTGTTTTAAGTATGGATGGCTAAAGATAAAATTTGGGGTTCATGTATTATAGAGTATAAGGGCATGTAAGTTTTTGGAGGTGTGGTGGCTGCAATAGAGTCTATAAATATTGTCTTTGTGAGTTGCTTCACTGGTATTTGCTGATAACTTGGTGGGTTTTGTACAGTGACATTTTCTCCGTTGCATGAGTTTTCACCGTTTAGCGGCGATCTGGCCAGATGTAGCAGCAGATTCGTCAGTGAATTTCAGATTGCTCCTGGAATGTGAATTGACCATCCGTTAATGCTGTGTAGAGCGTCACTGTGAATAATTGTGTCTAGAATAAATTTAATAGTCCAAAAAATTATTATTATAGTAATCAAAGAGGCACTTGCTGAGCCGAAAAAAATGAGTTTTTGCCACATTTTATTCCAAGTATTTTCCGTAAGTGTTTGTTCAGTATTTTTGTCAAAGATGTGTAAGAGTGAAAATTGTTGTACAAGTCTTGTTTTTTCTGTTATACTTGCTGCTACTTAATTTAGTACTGCCGTGGATTCAGACGGAAACATAATGTAGGTTTTAAGTTCTTCTATATCATTGTAAGAATAAATACCACTATTTGCTAAGTCAAGGGGACTGGAGTATTTTCAAGTTTGTTTGGTGTCTGGCCTTTGTAACAGTAAATCATCTCGGGTTGTAACTTGTGGTAACATTTTGTACCATCGTGATCCGAAATTAAACATTACGGGAAGTACTGTATCGCATTCTGTATTTGTACCGTATTCTTTAAGTATACGTGTGCGTGGTGCCAAAAAATATCGTTTTTTATTCCAAAACACTGGCAGCCCTTGGTAGCATGCGTTGGTTTCTCTTATGCGTACTTCTACTTGTACACACTTTATTATATGCGCTACCTCCCCGGCCAAAAAGCTGATGTAACCTGGGTCAGACAAAAGTTGATAAGCGAAATTATCTGGTGAAATGTTGGCAATTTAAGTGCATTTCCACGTACTTTTCTCTCTAATTTGCATTGTTTTAACAGTATGTCTCGGTAAAGTTCTTTTATTTGCTTTCTGAGGTGTTTTTCTGTGAAAGTGAGTTTAGAATTTACGTATGTAAATATATCTATGTTGTTAATATCAACGTATTTTTCTGCTCGGTAATTTTGCTTCTTGGGTCAGTCAAAAAAATGTTTTTGGGTGTTCTGTTTTAATAAGCGTGAAAGAGCATGTGTTTACAGTGCCCATGTGTTTAAATGCGTACGACACATAATCTGGTGTGAGTACACATAGCGATTTAAAATCATTTTCTCTTTCGAGTACCCTGTTTCCGTATACTGTAAAAAGATTTGTGTAGTAATTATGGTCACATGAGTCAATAGTGATTACGTTTCAAAAAGCGTATCCGTAAACGCTGTCAATGCAGTGATCATCCACAAAGATACGTGATGTTCCCGATTTGAGTCTTATGTTATTATTGTTCAAATCTATGGCATTGTAACGCTCTTCTAAAGTGACAGTGGCGTTACCCTGTACGAATACTTTTTTATATTCCTCGTATGCGTCTGTATACGATCCTGCGTTTTCACAGGCACCGTTAGTGCCCACGGAGCCAACTAATTGTACGAAAAAGATTGTTACGTCAAAGATGGCGTCGGAGTAAATTTTGTATTTAGGCCTAAGCTTTCGCTCAATAGCTTGGGGACATGACAGCAAGGGTTGAAAAAGGAGCACTGGGGTAGGAACAGGGTAGATGATTGTAAAAGGGTTAGCTAGCTACTTAGCCATCGGTATTTACACCCACGGCATGTAACTGGCCATTTATTAGGGAATGGTAACTTCGTTCCCTTTTTAGGAGTCTATAGTCGTCTGGTTGCCGGTATTTTACTAGCAGCACACGACGTATAGTTTCAAAAATTGGGTTGGCTAACTAAGAGCTAGCTGTTTGGCCATCGGCATTTACACCAACTGGCACACAACTTAGTGTTGTTTGATAAAGGTTAGTTGCCTGGCCGTCGGCATTGACACAAACTGGCACACAACTTAGCGGTCTTTAGTAAAAACTAGTTGCCTGGCCATCAGCATGTACACCAACCGGCACACAACTTGATTTTTTAAATAGAGGCTAGTTGCTAAGCCATTGGCATTTGCACCAACCGGCACACTATTTAGCGGTACTTAATTTTTTTCAAATAGAGGCTAGTTGTTTGGACATCGGCATTTGCACCAACCAGTACACAACTAAGCGTTGCTTCCTTTAAAATATTTTTGTCAATAAAAATTTTTCTTCGTCCATCTGCTTGGCCATGAATATCCTGATTGAACGGCACATAATAGTGGGTTTGACGCGAAAAAGGAAACAACTATTGGGGGATGTGCAAGAATTAACTATTATTAAAAAGAAGAAAAAGGGGGGGTACAAAGTGGCTCTCACGGCAAGATCTGGGTGGCTGGATGTAATTTAAATCAAAATGGTGCACCGGATTCTCCAGGTCACAAATAGACTTCGACCAGATTCTCCAGGTCGTGTACACTAGTCTGGCTACTTCTTTCGGTGTTTTACCAAGCTGGCCTGACTATTGAATGCATTGACCTGGTTCTCCAGGTCACATGCCTTTAGTCCGGCTACGGCTCTAGGTATACACCCAAGATGGCCTGACTATTGAATGCATCAACCGGGTTCGCCAGATCGTATGCCTATAGTCTGGCTGCTGCTCTGGGTATACACCTAAGCTGGCCTGATCATTGAACGAATTTTTTGAGCCTGAGCTGCTTGTGAAGAAGGCCATGGGCTTATATAGCCAAAGATCTTGCCTCCTTATCATTACCACTATGGCCAGAGACGACGAGACGCACATAGGTTCTTAGAATTAGTCTGCATCATCTCGTGGCAAGGAGAGGGAAAGATTTTCTATATGATATTCGTCTTCCTTTACATATGTTGTTTTGGTTTTGGGGTGATGCTTACTTGCTAAAGAATATAGTACGGTAACGATACTGGTCCCAGTGTTTGCTTATCGAAATTAGGTCGTATTATAGATCACGTTATTTTTCTGCTTGGCGTCTCTGGGTATTGTTACTGTTATAGAAAGAAAGTAGTAGAAGTGTAGCATGCTGTTGTCAAGTCTCGTTGCATGAAAGCTGGCCGATGTGTGGATTAACATTCTGGCTCGAGCGTCAGCGTATTTACGGAAGGTTAGGACAGAAGAGGACAAAGATAGAAAATAATTATTAAGTTTTATCAGGTGATATCGACGAATAAAGTGGGAAGGAGATGTAGATTAGTTCTTGGGTCTCTGTCTTACTTGATCTCTCCTTATACATATGTCACGAAGCCTTAGATCTGGTACTTGGTATATGTGTGATTGTATGTCACTTAGGTTGATACAAAAACGCAGCTTTACGAGGAGAAAAATAAGAGGAGGAGAAGGGAAAAAAAGATACGTCGAGCATAGCCTCGATGTAACACACTCCTCCTAAGACTGTTGCTAGGACTTTAAACGAAGAACTGGGAACAGTTCGCTCTGTCATCAAATCTTACTGCACTAGTTTATAATAACTATTACATAATAGTTATTGCTTAAAAAACTTCTTACTACTTGTATATTTTAAGATTAGCTATTTAATTTTAATGTTAACTTTATTGGTTATATGGTTGTGATGTTTTAATGGTAGCTATCAAGAACTCACATCTCAAGAGAAAAGTGAAAAAAAGTGTTTTTTTTTTTATAATTTTGAGTTGGATTCTCTCCTATCATCCCCCTCATAGAACTGGTACTAGGGCTTCCGATGATGACCTGATAACAGTCCGCTGGGTACGTTGCTTTAAAAGAAGGATGGTTCATGATGGTGTATAACTCATAGTATAATGTTATTAAAGATCATAATTTTTCTTATAAAATAAATATCAGCTAGGTTATTAATAAATAATAGGCTTACAATGTATTTGTTAAAATACGTACAACCTATGATCATGCGCATATGTGTGCTTATAGTTTCGTAGATTACAATTTATCGTTTACTTAATTATTTATCAAATTTCAGAAGCCTCATCGAACAAGAATAGTTAAAAAATTTTTAAGGAGTAAAGTCCAACAGTGTACATATAAATTGGTGAGGTATGTTAATTACTTAACAGCGAAAAAATGGTTTTTTTTTTGTTTGTTAATAATTGGAATGGTTTGGGCAGTTGGGGCGCTTGAAATTGTGGCTTATGTAATGGTTAAAGAGAATGGGGTATTTCCTTGGTTTTTTAATGTTCCCTGGTCTGATAACATCAGGGTGTATACAATTTGCGGGTAGTATGGGATCTTTTTTTGCATTGTTGACATTTCTTGTTAAATTGATGTTGGATTCTGATGAGGAATTTGCGAAGATTGGGGTTCTACATCTTCTTGGTGAAATTGAGTTTCGTTTCTAGGTCTACGATGGTTATTATTAGTTATTTCGCCGAGAAAAAGTAGCAAATTTGCTAAGCTGTTTCATAAAGCTCCGAGAATTCGTACTGACCATTCATTAGTTTAATGTAGTAAATAACTATTTATCATTGCTTCTGCTAGCGTTTTTATAAATTAAAATAGGATATATAGTGCTACGAAACCGGCACTTGCAGTTCCATAATCGGTTCTCTTCCATGTTGAATTGGCTAGCTTCTTGAGATATTCGTCGTTTAATAGTTTAAATATAGAGCTTTTTTCGTGACTGGATGATTGGCCATGCATATCACGGGCAAGATCGTTAAGGAGTAAATTTTGCTCAATCGGGAAGATTATGCGATCTGTTAATTTTTTCAAGTCACTGACTGTATAAATGCCGCTAGTTGCTAAGTTAGACGGCTTGACGTAGTGCCATGTGGCCTGTATCATGTCTTTCTTCTATTGGAGTACCTGATACTTAATATCACTTATCGTTTATCTTATATAGCTGTAGAAAAATATTGTCACGTGTCATTTTCGTACCATATCTTTTCAACATGCGTGTTTTAGGTATTAGGAACAATGTAGTTACGTTATTGTTTACTGGAAGTTAAGCATAGCATTCTTCAGTCCTTGTTAATGCTACCTCTATTGGAATACACTCAATTATACGTTTGGCTTCGCCAGTAATTGTGGCCATATATCCGGGTCCCTTCCTAACATTGTCAGAAAATTGATCTGGAGATTTATCAGCTATTGCCAGAGCATTTTGCAGCGCAATGTGCTCTACTATGGAACACTGTGTCAAGATGTCCTTGTATAAAGATTAAATTTGTGATTGAAGATATTTTTCTACGTTAATGAACTTGGAGCGTATACATGCGAATAAATCTATATTATCGGGTTTTTTTACATTATTAGTGGTAAAAGATTGGCCTCTTTCTGTTTTGAAAAATTAGGAGTTTTGGGTATTCTGTTCTAATTATGTTGTACCCGCAAATATTATCACTTTCTTTTACTGTCAAAGCAAACGTTACGTCGTCCAACTTGAACGAATATATTATTTCCCCTGTGGGTTTTGCTACATCTACTAGTTGGTCTGCAATACTTTCGAATAAAACGTTATATAATTCGAAGTTGCAAGAAGATCTCGGTAGTACATCCCAATAGATAAATAGGTAAAACTCTTGTAGTTTAACTTGGAGGATTTTAATTACGGTGACATTACTCCATGACCCGTAGCGATCTGTGTAGTACGCCCCACAGCATTTTTCTTCAGAGTTTACAGAGTTTATGGAACCTGCAAAGATCACAGCGGCACTAGTTGATCTGTTAACCGCAACACTATTTATGGTCAGTAGGTCACGCTGATATATGCCAGTATTGTACATTTTCATGCATTCATAACGATTAATATTATCGATGAAATTGGCTAGACCGTTGCGCACTATAGAGCTGTGTGAGTGCATGCCACAATAATTGATGGTTCTTTGGATCATTACTTTGCATTGCATAACGTGGGTTATAGCAAAGTTATTTAGTTGTAACAATTATATATAGCGTTTGATTATTTTAATCGTGTCTAAAAGAATATTGCAAGGCTCGACTTCTAGTAGCTGCAGGGTTGTTACGTTCACGCTTTGAGCTCCACAATCAAATCCCACTATGGCGTAAGCTGTATAGGCTGTTATCAGAAGTGATAAGTCGAGGATCATTATTTGGAAGGTCTGAGATCATACGGTATTGGATAAGTGAAAAAAGAGTAAAAAAAAAAAAAGTTATCAGTGAGAGGGTGTGTAATACTTGTATGTACAAAATTAGCCCTTACTTGGTGATTTATTTATCACTTGACTCACTAGAGCCCGTATTTTTTTTTTTGTTGGAAGGAAGCATCTTAGATACTTTTAACCTATTTGCATGAACTATTTTGTGTTCATTTCCTACTTATATTTTAACATTATATTTATTTAATATTTCTAGAATTTTATAAGGCCCAGTAAAATAATCTCCAAATTAACCCTTTTTAACCTCTTTTGATAAGTTGACGTATTCGCCAACCCTAAGGAATTTTTCGTTTATATTTTTATCATAATATTTCTTAGACTTAATTTTTGTCTTAACTAAGTTATCATACGCTAATTTTCTAATATTGTTAAGCTTAGGTACTAAATTAATAATATAATTTTGATACTTAGGCACATGATCTTCGTTCGTTGATGGTGCAGATGATAGTAACTTTGCAAATTTTCCAAACACAACTTAGTACGGCGTATGTTTGGTGCTTTCTTGTATGCAGATATTATAGTTAAGGATAGCCAGCTCTACTCATTTATTCCAATCGTTTTTGCTATCAGCGTATTGCTTGAGATATTCGCCTGATGCATGGAGGGATTTCTCTAGTGATCCATTTGATTGGGGGTGAAAAGCTGTTGTTTTTACCTTCTCAACCTTGGAGCGTTTTGCAACATTTTTCATTAGCTTGCTTAGAAACTTGCTCCCTTGATCTGTCAAAATCACCTTAGGTGCTCCAAAAATGCAGATAAAACGTCGTATGAATGCGTTGGCTATTGTGGAAAATGTTGCATCCTTTACTGGTACTGCAACGCAAAATTTCGACAGCTGATCTTGCATCACTAAAATACACTCAATTCCTTCTCTAGTTTTAGGTAGGCTTCCAACAATATCAACCTTTTCAAATACGGTACTAGGCGTGTCTGTTATTAGCATTTGCTGTGTAGTTTTTAATCTTACTAATTTTTTTAGTTGGCATTCTAGAGATGGCTGAATACGTTGTTATATATCATCCTTTAGTTCCTCTCAGTAGTACTCTTGCCGTATGCTGCCGAAAGTCTTGGAGACACCTCTGTGTCCTTCAACGGGTGATTTATTGAGCTCGTAAAAAATTTTGTCTTTATCCTTATCTTCTATGTATTTAAGGGAATTTTTGCATACTATGATCTTGATATTACTGTTATTAAATGTACCTTTTAGCAAACTATATATTTCTTCCTAATTTTAACTACATATGTTTATACTTTTAGATATTCTTATGGTAGTTAAATTTTTTCTCTGCCAAAACAAGTCACAATTTTTTGAAAGAATCTTGCATCTGGTTTTTTTTATAACTTGCGATACTTGCTCTTTATCTGTAATGTAGAGAGCTAATTGATATCTTTTATTCATTTTAATGCTTTTTAATTCTAATTAATGGTTAGCTGGTATTTTATGAGCTTTAAATAATCTATGCACACCCTCATCTAGGGGAGCACCTGTCGTGTCGACAAAATGTGTTACGTTATTCAATCTATGCTCCGATAAGTTCTTTGTTTAGATGATATTGCTAACACCATGTTGAGTGTTGCTGATTTCGTCACCAGTGGTAATAGGTTCCTTTCCAGGTAGTGGCTTATCATTGTTAAGATTAAGATCTTTCGCTTTGCTCTCTTGATCGATATTATCTTCGGATGATTCTGGACCTATAAAATTATTAAATTTTTTCTTGACCTTTCCTTGTTCTCAGCTTTGTTGATCAGTGATTTTTTTCTTTTTATGACTGTTTTTCGTTTTCCTTGTTTGGCCTTATTTTTTCTTGATTTTTACTAGTGAATTTTTTTGTTTAGTATCATCTGGTAATTTTGGTGTGACCCTAGTCAAGCCCTTTTTAAGGTAATTTTGCTGCTTTATAGAACGTGGCTTAGGTTCTGCGTCTTGGGCACTTTCACTTTCTTCTAAGGATTTTTTTTCCGAGATTTTGTAGAGCCTTTTGTCTTCTGATTAACACATTTACCTGTTCTGTTACTATCGGATTACGTGATAAGGCGTCTGCAGGCAAGTTCAATCTACCTAGGCGGTAAATTATTTCGTAATTATAATTGGATAATTTGAATAACATTTCTATATTCGTGTATTAAAATCTGTAGTTTGAAACCATATAAGTGGTTGGTGATCCGTGACTATGGTGAACCTTCGGCAGTATATGTATTGGCGAAAAGTTTGCACAGAGTGTAAAGTCGCTAGAGCTTCCTTTTCATACGTGTCATATCTTAGTTTGGGTCTTCTTAATACGCGAGAAGTATACGCGATGGGTAAGTTGTTTCCGATTTTTGCTTGTGACAGAAAATCCCCTATAGCATACCCTGAGGCATCTATTGTTATAACAAATGGCTAACTTATGTCGGAAAATTGTAAGAGCGGTGCTGTATACAATGCCTTGTTTAGCTCATGAAAGGCTGTTTCTTGATCATTTGTCCCATGCAAGTTTTCATTGCCCCAGAGAAATTTGCTTATAGGCTTGGCTTTTTTAGCAAAATCTTTAATGAAATGCCAGTAATATCCTGCGAATCCTAGAAATTGCCTTACATTTGTTATGTTTTTAGGACAAGGGTATAATTTTACTGCTTCAATTTTTTTTCGGATCAGAACTCAGCCCTTATTCGGTTATAATATGCCCTAAATAATTTACCTCTCGTTGCATCAATTTACATTTACGAGGCTCTAGTCTCTAACTTGCCTTTTTCCATCTATCTATTACAAGATTGAAAAGTCGCTCATGTTTATCGAGTGCTTTTGCGTAAATGACAATGTCGTCTATATACACAAAAGTACCCTTGCCTATTAATCCATCAAGAGTTCGTGACATAGCCAACTGATGTTGGACAGCAGCATTTTTTAAGCCAAAAGGCATTCTGATAAATTCATAACATCCGTTTGGGGTAGAAAACGCTGTTTTATGTACGTCGTCGGGGTGTACTAGAATTTGATGGAATCCTGACTTGCAATCTATGACTGTGTGATATTTAGAGCTTCCTACTTGATCTAGTATATCAGTTGTGTTGGAAAGTGGAAAACTCATTTGTATTGTTTTCTTATTTCAAGGCCTGAAATTTAGAAGTACACGCTATTTAGGCTTCCCATCAGGACTTTTCTTTGGAACGATCCAAAGAGCTGTTTTATAGCCAGATCGCGACCGTTATATAATACCGTTTTCAAGCAGTTCCAGTACTTGGTACTTGACTTCATCCCTTAAGGCATGGGGAAGCCAGTATTGCTTAGTAGGTACAGGAAGGTCGTCTATTGTTGGTATGAGATGTGTGCCTATGTTAGTGGTGGTGAGCTCATATCCTTCTAAGTAAAACCTTTCGTAGTGTCACTTAAGCATCTATTGGCTTGCTTCCTTTCTAGTTCACTTAGGTTACTTAAATCCACTATTTTTTTTTTAGTTGAGCTGTTCTTGACCCAGAGATAGTGTGTGCAGGTTTGCTGTTATCTTCTTGTATAAAATACACATCCACTGGTTTGATTGGTATATCGAGTTCATCAAAAGTTTCACCTATTAAATTTATGTACGTTTACCTGTCACCAAGGCTAGAAAATTCTTTGATTAAAGCTTTGTTACTGAAAAGGTCTTCAGTATTATCGTCTTCTTATTCTGAGAGCGATTCTGCTAGTGATTACCACGCATCAATCTCATCACTCGTTGACTCATTCAAATCGCTATATCTAAGTTCAGATTCTTGTTCGCTTCTTAATTCTACATTGGTGTCTCTTACTGAAAGAGGAATTTTTTTTTATTTATTACCATTATTTTATTTAAAAAATTGAGTCTCGTATTAAATAAAGTGAGAAAATCTAAGCCGAGTATCCCTTTGAATGGTAGGTTGGAGTTGTCATTAATTACTTGAAAGTCAACATAAATACCTCCTAGATTAATAGTTGTTAAGCCGACAGTTTTCTTGTGAATTGGCCCGATTCCTATTATAGTCTAGTGTTACTTTTGTCTATTTTGCAATTTTTTGAAACTAGTCGTTTTTTTATAATGCTAATGTCCAATCCAGTGTCTACGAATAGTTGTTTTTTTGGTCTACATATGTTAAAGCATAAAAATTCTCCACGAGTCTCATTAATATTTAAGTGACATGTGGAGGTTGAATTACCCCCAAAATTTTGTTTAAAACCTTTAACTCGTCCTGGAAGTTTCAAGAGTTTGTGCTCAAAATTCAGTTCACACTTCGTATCTTGTAAAAATTTTATTCCCGAAATTTCATCATCCGGTATTGCAAATGACTGTTTAACTACATAAAAAGATATCTCAATCCCAACATCCCGAATAATTTCAAGATAACTTTTTCAATAGACGAAATAGTCTCATTTATTATTCCATGAAATTCTACTGCGTCGTTATAGTTTATGTCAATCCCATTAGGGTAACTCCCAACTTTGATTAGATTTTCATGAGATCCAGCATCTATCATGAGGCTTATCAGATTTCCACCTATGTGAAAATTAACGTGAGGTATGCATTCATTTTTATATATTATACCAAGGGTATAAACTCGTCGAGTAAGTGGTTCAGATCTGCTGAGTGCGTTGAGTTTTTTGGCGTCCCTAAAGTTGCGCTCATAACCTAAGGGGCCAAATTTTCCTGGATTTCTTGTTTTTTATGTTCATTATATTGTTTCTTTCTACATTCTTATATTATGTGACCTGTGTTTTTGCAATACGCGCACACCTTACAGGTAGTGGTAGTATGTCCATTTTTATTGCACAGTTGACAATGCAGCGAATTCTTGGCTTGCATTTGAAGTTGCGTGAAATTTCTAGCTACGTGACCTGATGTGTCACACATTTAACAAACTATTTTAGCAAGATAGCAGTTGTCTCTGTTATGCCCTTGCTTACTGCAAATATTGCAAAATAATGGCGTTCTAACTACATTGGTGCAAATTTTGGCAGTATGATTTAATGCATTACATAACTGACATATAATTTAAGTATTCTGATTTTGAGTTCTAAAACAATCTCTTGCCGTATGGCCTTTCTTTCTGCATATTTGACAATTTATTTGTTTGAATCTAGATTGTTCTTCAGTGTGAGTATTTCGTCGACAAATTCTGCATTTTTTGGTGGTATCTTAATTGACTGAGTTACACTTGTGTGCAGTATGGCCTCTCTTTCTACATAGTTGGCAGATGATTTTTAGAAGACAGTTGACTGCGGTATATTCGCTTGATTTGCATGGATTGCAATGAAGAGTATATCGTTTTTTTCTATACGCGGCTCCTATTTTACTCTTTGATTGCGTAAGGCTCGTTGTACTTTAAGTATTTTCTCCACTCTAATAGCTCTTGTTAGTACGTCATTTATTTCTTCGTCGGCAATAGTGCTTATCTTAGTTTCAATATCGGGTTTAAGTCCATTTCTAAAGTACAGTACTTTGCTGAAGAGCTGCAGTAAATGCTACAGGTGGGGCAGCTCCGTCCCTTAATCTTTTTGATTTTAAAATTCGTTTTTGTATATCTCTGATTCTATTGGCGTAGGTTATCACAGACTCCTTATTTCTTTGAAATCCAGTGCCCATTTCTGCTTGTAATTGGTTTATGCTCTTTGCTGACGCATAAATAGTATTTACGTGATTTTTGAGGGCGTCGATATTTTCGAAGACTACTCCATGTATAGCTGAACGTGTTTCTCCAACTATCTTGCTTTTCAATAGCTTGAGCAGATTGGCTTCGTCTGTGGCCCTTCGTTGCAGCCCTCGAGAAATACACTCAATGGTATATTTTCTCCATTGAATTCGGGTACCACCTTTAAGGCATCCTTCAATGTGATAGTTTGAGCTGCCATATCTTTTACTAAAGGGTTTTCAGGTCTAAGTACAGGGGGCTCGACCACTGGTGGTGAGACCCAGTCTTCTTTTACTTTGATAACAGTAGTATCGAATGTGTCTTTACTGTCTTCTCTTGCAGTAGATTGAAAAATATTCGCTTCATGTATTGTTTCGTCTAATTTACTGTTATTAATGTCTAATGATTGGATGCTTGAACTTCGATCGAAGAGTAAATTTGAATCATTTAATGACTCGCTTTTGCTGGTATTTAAATTCGGGTAACGAGGCTGATATTGTGCGAATTTATCGACTTCGCCTTGGAGTGCTTTACTTTGCAAAGCTTATTGCCGTGTAATGGGTTTACCATGCATTTCTATACATGGTAATAAAAGTGCGTTAAGTGTAACGTATTTCTAGCCTCAATTTTTCCTCCCAAGATGTTTTTAGCCTTTCCATACGAATATCGACTTCCCTAAAAGTGGGAGTTTGATCGACAGTGAACGTATGGCAATCCTAAAGGATTCCGGCTTATTCTTGCAATGAATTGCTTTTCAAAAGGGAAAAGGAGTTCCTATATAACGTTTCCGGTTTACTCGCTACAAAGTCTAAAATGATCCAAGTGGAAATGTAATAGCCAGAACATACGTCGGACCAAAGATAATAATATCGCATAATAGTGTTGCAGCAATTTCTAAGTTATGCTCGATATTTATGAGCCAATCGCAGAAAGTGACCGGAATAATACTGGTCACGTCAATTTTGTAATATTTTATAATGCGCCCTTTGTATGAAATGGTTTTTAAAATTCCCGATCTACATCTGTTTTTGTGATGCGACCCACTTAATTCTAAAATTTGGTAAAAAAATACGAACTATTGAAAATAAATAAAGTTAATAATCGCATTCCTTGTATTGAAAAAAAAAAAATAAGTAAAAATAT
>NW_019379716.1:64604-87760 GCF_000648655.2 Copidosoma floridanum
AATAAGCTTTAACATGAAAAAAAAAAAAAAAATTATGCTGAAAAGTACCATGCGTTTCTTATGCCATTAAATGTTCGTTGGCCATAAGGGGCCGCTGATTTGCAGCTTCTCCCGTATAATTAACGAAAAGGTCTTTTTTTTAGCTGTTGATATTTAAAACTCCCAAAAACTATGAATTTAAAAAAAACTTTTCTTTTCCCTTATCTGACAAATTAGTTACCAGTACAACAAAGTCCTGGTGCTAAATCTCTAAATTTTACATCGCCACAAAAATACAATTACGTTTCCTACTTATTTAAAAAACTGAAAGATTTAAAAGATCACTGTGAGGGTACAATTAAAAGCTGATCTCTCACGTGATGAATTCTTTATTTGTCGATTTTGATGCTGCTGTTCCAATCTCAATAAATTTTCTGCGTCAGTTTCTTGACGCCTGAAATTGTATTTATTAGATACATTTAAAGTTTTCCTTCCAATTCACCCTCTTGTGACTTTTGGCATGCTTAAGATTTTTGTGACCCCTTAATTTTTGTCAACTTTGTTAAGTTCTAATATATTTTTTGGCGAATTAGTTCGACGTCCAATGGCCCTAAAGAAGACCGGTGAGCTTCTTAAGTAAACTCTTTCAAGACTGAAGCTTACAGCAATTGTGACTGCCTGGATACCTCAGGGTGATCTTCTCTGGCCTGCTATTGAAGCTCCAGACTGTTCGGGAGAAAAATTACAAAGTCCGAAGCTTTGGAGCTAGTTATAGATATCTATCTCAACGTCTCCTGGTATAACGTCGAAGACGTTGGTGTCAGAAGCACTTTTTCATTTGCAGACTCAGTTCTTTTGGTAATCTGAGATGGGGAGATTGGTTCGTAATGCTTGCCCGTTGGAGACTGTTCCGTTGGCTCAATTTTTTTTCCTTCATAGCTGTTAGGCTTGCCTAGCGCAGACCTTAGAGAGGATCGGTGATTCCTGGTTGAGTGCTTAGAGTCAAGAGAGTAATATGGGTTGACGGTCACTGAGATTCCCAGCCTTGCGAAGAACAACTCCACTCATGACAACTGCCAGTGAATGACTGACTTGGTTTAATAGTATCCGTCTTTAGTCATAATCTTTCAGTCAACGAATTGCTTCTAAAAATTGTAGTAAAAATGTATTTGTTGTCAAGGTAGTTTAAACTTACGTGGCCCTTAAAAAATCGATGAGATTGATGATTAAGTAGGGAATGTAAATACTTATAATGGCCCTGAAAAGGGCCAGTGGTGTAACTTTCGTCAATTCCTCATTATTCTTGATGATGGAGAACTGGCTGTGGGTAATTTGACTCTTACCCTTGAAGTCTCTAGGTACGGAGACCGTGATGGACGAAGGTACACCACTGACCAAAGAATATATCGTCTTCGGGTCGTTCCCTGGATAACAAACCGCCCATCGATAGTCGGAAAAGTAAGTCTAGAGAATTCCTTCTCTGTGGGTGTGCCGTTGGGATCACTACTGAGAAGAAAGCCGTTAAGGCTGCCAGTGCTCCTTGGAGCTGTCTTTTCTGGCTTTTATTTGAAGTATAAAATTCTCTGACGGCACCAGGCTGGATAGTGATGGTCACATAACTCTGATGTGTTGGAGCAAGTTGTGCTCTGGCTAGGTACGTCTCCTGATATTCCACCGAAGACAGTATCGGTTAGAATGTTTTTGTGTTGTTGGCACTCACCAATCCTGGGGGCTTAGGATGTAAGTAGACCTAGGTCATTTGCCCATTGGAGAAGAGTGTCGTCGGTTACCGGGATACCCAGCTGCACGACTATCATCCACATTCACGATGCAGCTTGATGAACTGCTGACAGACGACTACAAAAATTGTTGAGATGCTCCGGCCTATGATAATTACACTTATTTGATTGTTGCAGGTAGCCTCGATTTTCTGTTGACATCACTTACCAGATCCTACTAAACTAAAGTGAAAAGATGGCGTATTTTTGCAAAACTTTGAGCTTATTTATTGCTATTGTTATTAAATTTTTTAAGATAAAAACTATAATCAAACCATCTAGGAAGTGTCAAGAATCGGCATGCAAAATTTCAGCAAAATTGGTTCAGTAGTTTTTGCGGTTAGCGATTACAACGGTTTTAGCGACTTTGCTTTATATTTTAGTAAGATAACTTCTTTTGATTACAGCAACTTTATTTTTTTTTAAGTATTTTATGCTTTTTTTTGTCTGTTTCTATTATTGACATTATTATTATTAATATTATTATTGTTATTCTACATATTATTAACTTCATGTTTTCCTAGAATGTATGCTTTGCCTAAGGGTAGGATATGGAAAAAACTTTCTTTGCTGTTATAAGGGCCTCGCTGTTGACTTTTATTAGCTATATAATGGGCGCTTTGCAAGTTTCCTTCAGTTTGCCCTTCTTCTACGGAGGAGACTGTCTGCTCTTGCTTGGTAATCTCCAAAATAGATAAACTGAATGGATGGTCTTTATTGTTATTGTTGTTGAGTCTTAGTTTTTTGAGAGATAAGGCTAAAATGGCTTCTTCGCAGCAGGATCTGATGCTTTTACCTGCCTTTTAGCGTATGGTTATGCCATTTTGCTGGGTTTCTTTTGATAGGGTATTTGGCAGCTATTTCGGCTCTCTTTTTACGTAGGTGAGTGAAAATATGTGAGCATCGATTGGGTTTCTAGATAATGCGTCTGCGTTAACGTTCTGGAAGTCTGGTTTGTATATTGTATCGAATTTAAAATCAGCAAGTTTAAGTCACCAGCGTCCGACCCGGGAGCATGAGTCTTTTATCAAATTGAGTCATTCAAGGGGCCAATGGTCGGTCACTTATATGAATTTTCTTCCATACAGGTTTACTTTAAATTGCTCTATGCAATATATTAGAGCTAGGACTTCTTTGGAGAATGTGCAGAAGTTGCTGTTTGTTTTGGACCAAGTGCAGGATACAAAAGCGATGGGCTCATCGTTCCCAATTTATCCGTGTGAGAGCACACCTCCTATAGCTTAGTCTAAAGCATTTGTTGTAAGTATAAACGTTCTTCAAAAGTCAGGGTTAATTAACATTGAGGGAGAGCATTTTTTATCCCTCGGGATTTCAAATGCTGTTTGAGCTTCTTCGTTCCAAGAGAACTCTTAAACCTGTTTTAATATCTTGTTTAAGGGTCTCACTATTTTGGCAAAGTTTTCTATAAATCGACGGTAGGAACCTACTTATCTCATTGTCGAGCGTTCTTTTGATTTTTTGGTCGAGAAAATTCTTTAACTGCTTCTATATTTTTTTGGTTGGGTTTCAGCCCTTCTTTCCTCACTATGTGACCAAGTTCGTTTATCTCTTGTTTTGAAAATTCGCATTTTTCTGTCTGCAAGACTTAATTTGCTTCTCTTAGTTGCTTTAAAAATTAAATGATAATTTTATAGTGTTTACCGAATTCTTGGGAGTGAATACATACATCGTCGAAGAAAGAAACTGTTCCTTCAATGTTTAAAATTAAGGTAGCTTTGAGGGCTAAGAATATTGGTGCACTTGTTTTCAATTCGAAAGGGCATCTTTTAAAGTGAAAAAGTCCTAGATCGTACGTAAAAACAGCTTAATGTCTGTCTTCTTTTCTCATTTTTATTTGGTAATAACCTTTAAAATTAAAAATTGTAAAATATTTAGAGGCACTGATTTCGTCTAAAATATCTGTGATATCTGGTACAGGATGATTATAGTCGGGTATTACGTTATTGAGTTTTCTAAAGTCTATTACGACTCTCTATCTTTTTTGTCCATCGGGTGCCAGCTTTTTTGGCACGCAGAAAACAGGTGCCACCTAAGCGCTTATGGAAGGCTCAATAACTTCGTTCTCAAGCGTTTCTTTGACTTGCCTGTTTATCTCTTTCCGTAGGACGGGAGATTGCCGAAAAGGCTTTATTTTACTAGGTGGTACTAGTTATTGTTGGGATGTTTAGCTCCATGAGGTCCGTAGCAGGTAGACTTTCACCTTCAAGATAAAATCTGTCAGCATAGGCTATTATTATCTTTTTTATAGTTGTTATCTTGTTGTGCTCGAGACGTAATAGAATTAAAATCTTTTTCTCGCATGAAGTTACACTCGAGTTTGCTGATATGTTAAGGATTTTTTTCACTTTTGATGTTTGGAGTATATTTTCCTTTTATTTGTAATTTAAGGTTTTTTATGCAGTTGTTGGCTTGTTCTTTTGCTTGTATGATTTTCTGAGGGTTTTGTTATTTTTAAATATATGCTCTTCGCAAAATTTGTAGCCCTTCTTAGTATTTAGTGCTGAGATTTTTAAAAGTACGTTTAAACATTGTGTGAGGTCACAGTCTTTATTTTTGTATATTGGTGATTTTTCTAATCTTTTAAGGCTTTCAAGGAGTTCATTTTTTATGTTACTTGCATTTGTATCCCGATGTTGTGCGTATAGATTGTCATTATAATTTTCAGCTATGATGCTTTTGCAATTTTTGGCAGTTTTGCAAGATTTTCTTTTTGGGTTGAAATTTTTTTAATTTTTAAAAATGAATACTTGATTGTTGTTGAGTTTAAAGTTTTGGATTTTTGTGTCGTGGTTATTTGAATCCTGAATTTTTTAATTTTTTATTTTGGAGTTTATTACAGAAGTTTTTGTATCTTGATTTTGGATTTCGGCATTCGTAGAACAGTTTTTGTTTCTCGATCTCAGATTTCGGTGATTGTGATGTAAGCTTTTATGATTTTTGATTTCGGCTTTTGAAGTATAATTTTTTATTTCCTAATCTTAAATTTCAGTATTTAGAATTTTGTTTCTATTTTAAGATTTTGGATTTTGGCATTTGGAATATAATTTTTAAGTTCATTATTTCAGATCTTGGAGATCTTTGATAATTCGGGATTTCTTGTTCCTTGGTTACATGTGAGTTCGACTCTCAGCAAGGTCCAGCAGTAGTCAGCTAACATATTGATATCCCAATGGCATTCATATCTCCTCTCCATCTTCTTTATATCCTGATGGAACCTCTCTCCTTGCTTCTCGCTGAAATCTCCACAACTCTGGAAATTCATCTAAATGAGAATCAAAAAAATGAAATTTGTAATTCATTTTACACCCTAACTTACCGTATTTTGTAACAATTTTTGCAACTATCTTCTTGTAATCATGTCTCTTACTATTACCTAGAAAATTTTCGACAACTTTTTGGAAACTTTGCCGAGCATATTTTTCAGGACCTGTCATTGTTGTAACGAATCAAGGATCCCTCACCATTTTTTGTGTTTCTGAGGTCCATTAAAAATTCCTTCTTTCAACTTGGCATCTGAAATTTGTAGAAATTTTTGACTCAAATATTAGAAGCAATTTTCATTTTTATCAAGTGCCTTGACGAATTGTTTCATCAGTCCAAGCTTGATGTGAAGTGGGGGAATCAAAATTTTTGAAGATTCCACGAGTGGCTTAGCGATGATGTTGTGTGTTCCTGTTTGAAATGTCAGTCTTGGATCCCATTTTGATTTTTTAAACTGGTTTTCGCGATCCCTACTATCCCATAAACAGAGATAGCAGAATGTCTTGGTAAATCCCGATTATTGTCCCAAAATCATGAGTAAGATTTTTAGATAAAATACATACCAGCCAGTTGTGCTCTGAATAATGGAATTTTTCCAAAAGGAATTCCAAATTCATGTATTCCTCTTTCAACTGGGTTGAGTGAGCGATTGGCACTGGTGCGAACACATTCTTATTATTGAGCAACACTGCTTTTAAGCTCCGGGTTAACGACTCGATAAAAAGCCTCTAATCCTCAGACTTGTATACATCAGGCTTCAGTGTATCAATGAGCCCTTTAACGTTGTTACAGCAGACTAGCTTACTTTTTTCAGTCTGTTCTTCAACAAAGTATTAACGAAAATCTTTTTCTCTATCTCTGTAGATAGTTGATTTAACACCATGTTTCAACATACCTTTCCTCTTCAGATCTGAAGCTAAATATTCTGCCGCATCTTTTGGGAGTCCTATATTTCTTATCAAGTCATTCAATGCTTTTCGTGTATACAATATAATAGGCTTCTTTTTATCATTGCATGGTTTAAAGTCTCCATCTTTGTCCTCAGATTCCTCTTCGTCCTCGGGTTCATCTTCGTCGTCAGATCTATCTAATTCGTTGCATAAATCACCCTGTTCACTCAAATCATCACCCTTGTCATCAGTTTTTGATTGACTCACTGGGGAGAGTAAATTTTCATTCTGTTTCCTATTAATTGGATCACATTCAATCTCTCTCGTAACTGATCAAACATCTGCGTATACTATTTTACTTTTATTTTTTACGTTGAACCCAGATACTTTCGTATTACAAAAATAANTTTCTTCTTTTTCTTTTTGTTCTTTTTGTTTTCCCTTTTGATTTTCTAACCTTTCATCTGATATGCTAACTGCTGGTGGCTTTTTTTTCCCAGTTCCTTCAAATTTGACTTTTTTTTTGGAAGACATTAAACAGAAAAGGTGAATAATCTCGAAAAGTTTTGATTTTTACATGTATCTGTTTTAGTAAAAGAAAGTATGAGTTTAATGAGTTTAATAACTTTATAACTATTGAGTAAACAGATTTTTGATTAACCTTTGTTTAAGATTTCTGTCATACTGCCCAAGTATACTTCGAAGGTGCTGATTAATACATCAGGATTCAAATTAGGATTCTGAGTAACAAAGACGGCTTTTGTACTTTGCCTAGTTGAAGTAGTACCGTTACTTTTTTTCTGTGTTGTATCAGTAGTGTGCTTATCAATTGCATGTATCTTATCAATAACTTGATTTTTTTGAGTAGAGACAGGTGTATCAGATATTCCAGATGTATTCGACGTATCACATGGTATTTGAGATGCCTGCCTTTAATTGAAATCAGCATCTGTATTTTTATATGTGAACTGGGTAATCTGAAACGTATCTGTGTCAGGATTCTGTTCTTGCGCATCAAGTAAATGTAGAATTTCTTCTTGGGAGTCTAAAAATAAAAGACAAACTTTTGTGAATCTGGTAATAAATCAAGGATAAGAAAATATGTCACCTAACAGGCCGTTTTAATAACAACATTAATAGCTAGATCATTTTAAATAAAGTTTGCATCATTTTCATTGAGCAGGTTTATTGTTTCTTATAGTTGAGCATGATTGACTACTGAAACAACTTCACTGACTCTGTTTATTGAATTCATGTCATCAGAAATATGACTTTGGTAAAAAATTTGTGCCTTCATAGAGTCCACCGTTGACTACTCATCAAGATTATTAGTATTTTGATGAATTATTGATGGTGGCACACATGTAGCTGGATCTTTACATTTTCCCTTCCTTCTACATTTAGCAATAAAATTGTAAATATAAATATCACGATTAATAATTTATCATATTAAAAATAAAAAAAAAGTTATAAACACAACTGAATTTAAAAATTCATCGTTAAGTCATAAGATAACTTACAAAAATGTTAAAAAAGAAAAAACAAATAAAAGACCATTTATGATTATTATAATTTGAAATATATCAAAGTAAAAACATTAAAATTAATAACTGGAGCACTCAGCCTTTAAGTCATGCCAGAATTTGAATAGTCCTTTGTTTTTAATCGAAACCTCCCACTCTTTAGTCTTAATATATATCTTAAGCTGGTTTAAAGTTTCTTGTTCTAGTCTAGCTTTTAATAATAATAACAACTGCTGCTGTGTTTTGTTCCTATTATTATAACTTGACTGCTTTTCACCCTATGTTAAAGAACCATCACAGTTTAGTCCCTCATTGTTTTCTTTTTTTTTCTCTGGCTAAAACATTATAGTCAACTGCATCGGGACTGAAAGGATAAAAAACAGCTGCCATGAACCCAGTCTTGATTGCATTTTTCACATTTTCCAATCTGTCGACAGTAATTTCTAACACCTTGGAAAAATCTTCTTTTTTCATAAGTCTTTTTTTATTTTGATTTTTTCATGTAGGAAAGGCCGTTTTCTTGTAAATATCTTTTTAAGAATCAAAAAATGCAATTTCTAAGGGTAGTGTGATATGCGTCAAATGTGGAAAAAGAGTTATTACTTCAATCCGAGCTTTTCTGCAAAAAATCAACAACTAGTACTATTACGTGTAAAACTTGTTCACCCACGCACAGCCAATATAATCTCACTTTTAAGCAGAAACGGATGAAAAACATTTGTAATGTATTCATAAAATGTTTCTGTGTTCATCCATCTATTATCTGACTTGCCTAAGTTCCAACCACATGGACAATTTTTAACAACTTTCTCTGGGAAGTTCTTTTTGTATGCATACAGTACTATCAGAGAATCATGTAGATCTTCTGTGTTACACATAGATAGTATCATCATATTTTCTTGTTCTGAGGCATCAACAACTTTGTTGACTCATTTAGCCCCTTTTATTACAAAAATGTTTGGTGGTTTAAGGCACAGTTCAAAGCTTTTTTCATTGTAGTTTCAAACTCAAGATGCCTGGATGCTCTCTAAATTTTTTTTGTTCAAGTAGGACTCTACTTTTCTAAACCAAGCCCTAAGTTTATCTGTAGTGACTTCTGCTCGGCACAGAGGTACACTTTGGACCACTTTCAAGCTTATACTACGATGGCGTGATTTGAAACTACTAAAACACTTTTTACCTGGTAAATTATTCTTTGAAGCAGTGTTTTTTCTTTCTTTATTCAAAAAAGTTTAAATGCTAATAAATAGCTTTTATTAACACACTAAAAATCATGTTTTTGCTCTGTAAATAATTCACTTTTTAATATCACATTCTTCCTGAGACAACGCAGTTGAGGGTCCATTTTTTCGCTTATTAACTCAGGTTTACTTATTTTTCTGAGCAAAGTAAAAGCAGAAATATTAAGACTTTCCCCAGCTTTGCGCAGTAAAACTTCAGTATTCATTGAGTCCATAGCTTGCTGCACATCCTGAGTTGTATACTTCTTTCTCGTGATTTTGTTCTTTTCAACCACTTTTGTTGTTGCTTTTTTCAGTTTTTGCTGGCTCACTGTAACATTTTCAATATTTAATGTTGCACCAAGCTTTATGGAAACTTTCCCAGACTGTTAATTTACAACTCTTAACTTTTTTTTCTGAATCTTCGTTTCGGTCTAAAAAAAAGTCTTAACAATTTAAAGTACATATAACTTAAGTACTTACTCAAGTATTGATTCTTATGCCAATAAAAAGCATTCAGTGTTATATGATAAGTGATGCACAGAAAAATTGAAGAACCACCTTCCTTGTCTGTTACCCACTCAAGGCTACTAGCTGACCAAATTTAATGGAATCTAACAATTGATCTGGTGAAATATTTTTAATGTGTATTTTTGTTTAAATCATCCAATTATGTTAGTAGTTTCATAGAGTACTTTATTTTATGTTTTTAAAATAGTCTATCACCCAGAGGCCTATTTACAATGCATCATTATTTAGTGCAATCCAAATACGCCTAACGCTCAAATATTGAAAAGGCTTATTATTACGTTCTGCTGAGATATAGCAACAGTGTCGATCAGCTCGTCATAGCCATCATACATTTTCTATATATACACACTTGCATACGGCTATATATATATGAGGCTGCTCTGTTGTCTAATATTTAAGACATTCACGTATGCAGCAGATCTGTAGAGAGATCAGAGAGTATTCGCTTTGTTGTACACTTGTATGTGAAAATAGAACTAGGACGAAATACAATTTCATCCATATGGATCGCTTAAAACTAAATTTGACGTTACCTTCTGGTGTTTCAGAATTTCCCAAAGTAGCATTTTTTCCTTAATATGCAGGTATGGGTCAGTAAATCCACAACATCGTTTTGATCGCACTGAAAGTGTAATATCACAGAATGTACTTTTATTTTGTACATCTAAATCACTAGACATTTTATGAATATTCTTCTCTTGAAAAGTCACAGGATGGCTTTGACTAGGTAAAGTTTCAATAATTATTAAATCATTTAGTCATGATAAATCCTTAAATATTCATGCGTATCTTACTAATGCCCAAAATATCACAGAAAAGCATGTCATTTTGACTGTTACTGTTATCTTTGTGAGAGTTTTTATTGGATATTCGCTGTGCTGTAATGTTACTTAAATTTACACCAGAAGTATTAGTCACAACGTTAATATAGTCTGGTACATCACTTTTTTATGGTTAGCATTTTCATTGATGATTTCATTATCTTTCAATAAAAGATTAGATTCATAAAGCAATGACTCAAGCTCATCTGCGCATTCTTTCCACAATGCATATGCTTAATCGTTGTAAGTTTCATTGCTTTTTCGCTTGAGTTAAAATTGTGACAGTTGATCTTTTCCAATCTTAAGCTGAAAAAATTTCAATGTTGATGTCGAGTCTTTAGTTGTAAGAATACTATTTATAGAAAGTTCCTGTTTTCGTCTTAATTTCTCATTTCTAGTGGAGAAACATGTGTGGTAATTAAGAGCTGTTTTGTCAAATTGGTACAGGCCACTAGTTTTAAAACCATTTATCACTGCTGATGTCAGTACTTTATTAAATGCTAATTCAAAAAGAGGTGCACATTACGCCAAACTTATAGATTTGTCGTTTTTTTTACTATTTTTTTTTTTGTACCACCATTTTTCACTTCTCTGTAAGAGACTTACGTATGGCAACATTACATGGCTGATGTATAAGGGTAGCACTAAGGTGTAGACATACTGAAATAATTTTTTTTTTTTTTTAAGAATAAAAATCACTTATCTCCAGAGGCAAACGTGAGGTGTGCCCATCAATAACGAAAATGGCATAGAATTCTACCTTTTGTTGAATACACCAAGGGTAGAAAAAGTTCATTCATTCATCATTAATTTTAAAAATACTATTTGGGTCTTGACAAAATATTTTCACAATAATTTCCCATGAGATAGAGTAGTTCTTTGTCGAACCAATCGCGAATCGTTTTTTTTTTGTTACTGAGGCGTAACCTTTTGATATCACTTCCGTATTTTTTTTAACTATTTCAGGATATCCATTTACAAAGAGATGAAGCCACTTATCCCTAGGTCTATTATGTGTTAAAGGTGGGTCCCTACCTGTTTGATCACTGACTTTTTTAACTGCATTTTTCACTTCTTCAGTGTGCATTGGAAATCTGAGCTTAGCCTAGCTTTATATCAATGTTTTCGTTCTATTTTCTTCGCCTTGAGTTAAAATTGTCTAAGGAACTTTTTTACAGGTTTTCGAAATTAAATCATTGAATTTTGCATGCAATGTCGACTTTGGGTTCCCGTATTCTGCAGCAGTTGTTAATAAACGGTTTCCTTTTATTAAATCCTGTAGTGCTTTGCCTACAGCTTCTTGTGTGTTAGTATGAATAACATACTTTTTTTTAACTTTTGGCACCTGAAAAGATGATATTTAGATACAAAAATTTAATGATAAAGTAGCTGTCCAAGTACTAGTTAACGGTAAGAGACTCACTGCTAGTGACTGCACGTGGACACCTTATTTATAAAAATTTACTTTTTGTTTTCCAATAAAAACATTGCTCTCTATGCTATGAGTGACAAGAGACATTATTCAGTGTCTCTCATCTTTTAGTGATTATTAGAACCAGCAAAAATACAGATTTTCCTATACTTAAGGTACGAGCATCGTTTGATACAATCCGTGACATGGCCTACATTGACTATTGCTGAAATAAGACTTTTTTTTTCTTTGAAATTGCAGCAGAGCGTGTTAAACCCATAAATTATTTACATAAATCATAAGAACGTTTAAGTGTTTAAAAATAAATATTCAGAATTAAGATAGAAACTAATTAATAATTTCTATTTTTATTCTGAATGCTCCATTTACTAGTCGGTGTCCAGCTACTGGGGTCGCTATCTCTACTGGAATGACGTGGTTACTGAAATGAGCGCAAAAGCTAATGCCCTACTGAAATAATCTTAAGTGTTTAATATTGTATACGTATATATTTTTACATTGTATATTTCTAAGCTAATGCCCTACTGAAATAATCTTAAGTGTTTAATATTGTATACGTATATATTTTTACATTGTATATTTCTAAGCTAATGCCCTACTGAAATAATCTTAAGTGTTTAATATTGTATACGTATATATTTTTACATTGTATATTTCTTATTCTTAATAACGTATTTTATAAGTACTTATGATATTATCAGCTTAGCACAAGGCTTTCTTGTTACAAAAAATTGACTTGTGGACCACAGTCAAAGGTTTTTAACTGAGATCAATAAAATATATCCATTTAAAAATAGAAACCAGGTCAACAGTGAGACTCTGCTTTTCTGAAAAGACATAAAAAAAGGACTTTCTCAGAAAGTGATTTAAGGCAGTAGTTTTGTAAGTCAAAAGCTTATTTGCAACAAAATAATCTTCTTAATATTGATTAACAACGTATTTCCAATTTAGATAAAACCTTAAAAAATAATTAAATACAGTAATCCCAAAAAGGGGGGCTGAATCAGTCTATCAAATTATACGCAGTAACAAAAAAGTCTGTTGAACTGTGTTGTTTGTAGAAAATTTAAAAGAAAGTTTACTTCGACTTCTACTTCTATTCGATTTAAAGAACATACATTAAAAAATGTATTGACTTAGATACGGAAACAATGGAGTGTTTGACATACAGATAAAGACTGGACGATAGCTGAGAGTTTTCACTCTTTTATACAAAATATTTTTTATTAATGACTAGTTAATAACAAAATCAAATGTTTTAGTTTGTTGTGCGTTGATGGACACATTTGTCATTGTTATCATTTAAGTTTCGTACGAAAAAATACATAGGGCTGGTAGGACTCTATCCTAACTCAGCACACTTTATAAAGCCGATTTTTTAATTTTCTTTAGAATCTACAAACTATTTTGGAACTACAAAAAAACGAGTGTAAGGCATGTGGCTTATTTTTTTTTTTTTTTATTCTAATCGAACTGATTTTAATATTCCAAGTACAGGAAAAGCCAAAAGTGCATGAAAAGTTGTAAAACAGTAAAAAGTTATAAAAGAAACACCTTTTTTCTTGGAAAAAAATTAAAAGCTTATATAGTACGCACATAAAATATTATTGATGTATTCAGTCTCATGCTTCAAGTATATATTATTATTTATTTTATGTNAATCTGCATTGTTACAAGAAATAGGAGTAAGTTTATTTTATGATGACTATCGACACCCTAACACTTTTTTTTATGTACCTATTTATCTGAATTGACATATTTTAAAACTTTTATAAATGCAGTACAGAAAAATTTTTTTGGCACGTTTTTATTGGATAAAATTTTTTAAATTATAAAAAAAAAGACATTAATCGTAGTCATCAGTGTGCATATACATGTAAGTGTACTTTTACATTTTTTACGGTGCACCCCAAAGAAAACAATGAAAGGGAATTAATTGATGAGAAAAATATGAATCATAGTTGTGTTAATATAAACGAAGATAGTACTATTTTTTGAGTATTAAATTGTTAAGAAGTACCAGATTTACTTCAAGTAACTATAAGTCATTCTAACACATGTTATATGCACAATAGAATTAATATTTTGTAGTCTGTAAAGAAGAAATACCTTTCAGATGTACTTTTCACTCTTGATGACTTCACCTTACACGTAGTAAACAGAACGGGTTTAATATTAATACGTCTTCATTAAATGTAAGTTTTTCTACCATCACCAATAAGTATGGAGATTATTAAATAGCTGTTGTAATTAATATGGCTTCATGAGAAACACGTAACAAGAAATAATACTCACATGCAATCTCTTATCGCCCTCTCAGTGACCCCCCAACATGATATTTGTAAGATTCTCATTGACCCCTTACTAACTTCAATAGACTCTGACATACTAATAGCATGCAATCCATACCATCGCTCTGATTGGCTAAAAGCAGAAAGCACTTTAATTGAGAGGCTACCAACATACTGTATGTAGATGAAATTAAGATCAAGACTAAAAATAATTGTATCTATGACGTTTAAACGGTGTATAAGCTAATTGAAATGTTGCACTATTTAACTATGTTTTGATTATTTCCATTGAAGCTCGAGAAACAAAAAATTTAATTTGTAATGTACGATGAAAATCTCATTTGCATTCGCAACTTTATAAATCACATGGTCAGCCTATCGTTATATTATCTTCCTGTGATTGGTACCTTGGTCACGTGAAAAAAACATTTAAATACAGACACCCTGTATACAGTTTTTAAAGATTTTTACATAGCCGTTTTTAAGTCTATCATTGCTCTCGTTAGCATGACAACCGAAAACTCTTACTTCACTTTTCTAAATAGTGGCAGATACGATGTCTCTTTTCTTGAATTACGAATGAAAAAAAAATTAGATGTGACTGCAAACTGACATTTCATTACTAACAATTATTTATTTGTATGATTTTTTCCTTTCTAGACACACATTAATATATGTGACAATCATGCATTACTTTAAAGCCAAGCCATCATTTCGACACTTTAAAACAAAACTAACATACATTGAAGGCTGAAATAAACGTGGACTACTCGTCAATTTTTCTAATAATTTTTTCTTTTGTATTGTTTTAGACTAAAAACTTTTTAGGGTCTACTGGATTTTCATCCAAAAGAACTTCACTATACTGATGTATTAAGTACACGATTACGGCTTATGAGCAAACATAGAATCATTGTAGGCTTTCAGCAAATTGCCGTAAAATCAACGTTCCGGCAACTTCGCAGTTTGCGAAAATATACTGGATGAATCTTTCTAGGTTCTGAGTTTTCATTCTAAGAAGACCGACTTTCCATTTTTGCAAGCTTGAATAACAATCTGAAAATATTTGTACAAAATGCTGAGTTTCTACCTTATACAAAACCTTCTGACTAAATTCCGAGGTTCTTATTCCCGTCCCCTTACGATCTCATGCATCCGGAGAAGCGGTTGATACATAAATATTGAATTCATTAGAATTTGGGACCACCACTGCAACAGTATACAAGACTTGAAAAAAATTGTTTAGGCCCTCTTAGGCATAAAAAAGTACAACTAACATTGATGCTTGGAAAATCATATCCCGTAAAAATTATTTAAAAAATCATACTTTTTTCTGGGCGTTTTCAAAAGTAAAGAATTCGGGAAGAGATATTTGCTTAAAACGCTACTGTAGTTCATTCATTTGTTTCTAAAATCCAAGAGCCGTATATGATCTAATTTTTGTTGTAAATTAAGTAGAAAACTAGTTTACATCATTGAAAGAAGTTTTTCTATAAATGCTCTTGCAGTTGACTGGCCATGAAATATTTCGTTACTTGTGGAATAATCCATATAAATATATGCAGTTGTATTTCAGTTAAAAAAGGAGATTTTTTCATAATCAAACAAAACTTTTCATTAATATACAATTTAATGTTACACTAATTCTTAAAGATGCTTTATTCCTTTGTTAGTAATGAGCAATATCCAATCAAAAGGGTTTATTAGATTATCACTTCAGTTTGAGATAATAAGTTAATAAGAACGAAAAATATCTAAATTGAAACTTCTAGATAACAATAAGTATTTTTTTTTATTTCTGTCCCTTCTAATTAACTGATTTTTTAGTTAACTGTGAAACAGCTCCTGTGACCCAACAAATGTAAAAGCTATCAAAATTCTTTTTGTTTTTAGGTATTACACCTGATTTAGGACTGCTTTTTTTATGGCTTTTTTCATTGCCCCGATTTCAAGTTTCGTATATCTTGACTTGCGTAAATGTGGACGACGTAAGCTGAATGTGCTGTCCACTTGAATAGTAGCCTGTCTTGGGTAAAAATTATGTTGCCATTTTGTCTTTGAGTATTGAAATTTCCTGCTAACAAAAACTCATCTGATAGTAACACTTAACATCACTAAAGAAATATTGTAAAATTAGTTATTGCACCACAGTAGTCCGTTAAAACAAATTAATACCATCTGATGAGAGTTTCTGAATGGTGTCACTGTACTGCCGTATACTGACTATAGGAGGTGATATACCTCCCTTTTATACTTGAACTGGAGAGACTTTCAAAGCAGGCCACTGTGTATTACCTCCCACCCCTCACATTTTTGTACCAATCCACCACTATTGCTTATGTAATCAATTATATAAATTATTAATAAGAAGGGATAGTGGAAGGGCATTTAGCCTTTACAATTTTATTTTACATTTTAATCTGCATTGTTACAAGAAATAGGAGTAAGTTTATAGTTAAATAAGAACAAGACAAATAAATTTATTCCATTCATTTTTATAATTTATAGCATTAACAAAGGCGTTTGCATAAAAAGACGCTATTCTGTACACCATATCACACCTGAGATCTTTTGTCAAACCCTTCCATTTTGCCATGTGCTACAATTTTTTCATACATACTTTGCACTTCGTTATCATTTAAAGCACTTATAATATTTTCTACAATGTTTGGTGTGTAGTAATCAGCTTGTGTACTATGCACACTACTACCTTTTTCTAAAGGAAATAAATTTTTGCGTAATGATAGGCATATAGTCTGATATTTTACTAAATATGTGTTGATGACAACCAACTTAATGTACTATAAATTCATGTAAATAATCAAACGTTACTTTTTTTAATACTAAATTTCGATACTGCTTCTTTGCAGCCCTCTCATCTTCATTTTGTCATCTCATTTCTTGAATCTAAGTGGCTTTTTTCTTATAGCTCATCGTAAATTTCAAAGAGCAGTTGGACCTGAAAATCTTTATATGTTGCAAGTTACTGTCATCCGTCGAAACGAATTTTTCAATATCAAAGAAGGCCACTTTAAACTTGCTTCCACCGGAAACTGTAAAAAAAAGTCCCTTTCAAATCGACGCCCAACAAACGAACAATAGGTTCTCAATTTTTATCCAACAATTTTTCATATTTAAGCCCAACGTTTATTTTTCTATGAAATGATTCGTTTAATCCGTGAAGCTTGCAAATAATTTGAAGAAGCGATGATTGTTAATGCTACTTTGAGGTTGACATATCCAAAGCTTCTCTCTCTCTGACTCTTTTTTCACAGGCTCCATTTTCTTCTCGTAACAATATATTAACAGTCAGATAACTAACTAGAGACTAACAGCAGCTTTTTGTTAAAGCACAAATGTATGCTACTTGTTATTCGAAAGAGCAGGGGTACTACAGACGCTCAGAGGTTGTAAATCACGCTTGGGCTAGTCAAAACTGCACGACAAAGTATTTTAGATGGTAATACTTAAAAAACAAGTAAACGTAGAAGTTTTTAAATTTTGAATATCATTTTTTACAAAATATCCAGAGATAATCTTATGAAATGCAGACAATTTTATTTCTTAGAATTTATAACGATCCGTAGCTACATTCTTAGGACATGCAGACAACAAATAATAAGCGTATGATTACAACAACATAGAATGAAAGATAGAGTTAAATTTGATATTAATGGAATCTTACTACAACTTTTTTGTAAGCATTTTATTGAACATCCATCTCTACCCAATACATAATTAACACTTCTTTCGTTACATCTTGATAAAATAACATGTCTGACGATTTCGTCGTTTTTTTTTAAATCATCGGAAAAATTGCCAAGAAATTTTCTGAGAACCCATCTATGACTCATGTAAAACAGAAACATTAAACAAAGTTTACCGCATACATTTGACTATAAGCTTTGAAGAAGCTTAACACTCCAACGCAGTTTTTGAAAATTTTTTCGTAATCGATTAATAAGATCTGTTTTATACGGGTGTACACCATAGCTATTAAAATAAAAGTACGTCGTTTATTAGCAGAGAAAGCAGCCCATTAAATACTTCGTTTTGTTCTTATGTCAGTTCTTATAACAAGCGTTATTAGTTTCGTCCACACCTATGGGATCTGATATGCCAGGTATATAACAGCAGTATTCGAAGGGATTTGCGCCAGATATAACAGTATCTGCAGACGACCCATGGTTAATTTCTGTTGATTTTTATAACTTCTTGTAAAAATTGTATTAATAGAGCCAAGACTTCCAGCTATAAACATTATTCAAGGCACTTCGATATTTTTATTAATCTACGCTAAATGATTCGTGATAAATGCAATACTTCTCCACGATAAGGCTTCTAACGGTAGACAGTCGATCTCATACTTCAAATTCATTATTTTACAGTTCGTAATTTTGTGCTAATGGTACCATTTTTTACAACCTCTGAGAAAATTTTGTGTGTATTTCTTTCAATATTATTCAAAATTTTTAAAATGGCTTTTGAAGCTTCTTACCTTCAAAGAATCAAGTCTATAATAATGTCAGGACAACCCAATATTTCTTCGTTGCTCCTTCTCACTCAATTTTTGCAAGCGACAAAAAGGTGTTACTACCCCATGTGTAGAAAAGTCATTTTCCAATTAACGATAGCAATTTCTTTCGGCACCATTACGTCTTTTTTACCTTGAAATACTAAATGTCCACTACGACGTCCATTGCAATTTATGGCTGGTCTAACGTACCAAGAGAAACTGAACCAAGAGATAATTAATTTTCCTAACCAATAAAAGCAATAAAAGTAAGTATTCATAGTAAGTGGTGCCATCTAGCCACTAAAGTTAACCATGGTTTGACGTAATGCATCGATTTTTGAGATATTTTCTTACTCGCGATACACTATACAGTTAATAGTCAAAGTTAAAACGTTAGCAAATCGAACGTCTGATCTAACGATACCGTAATGAATCAGGTTCCAATGAGAACATTCGTTGGCTGATAAATCTAGTGTTAAATTAAAAGCAAAAAGGCAGTAACCGTTGGAATAAGATTCACAATCAATGTAATTTTCTTCCTTATTATTTTTAAATCTTTCATTTGTAAGTATGGCTGTAATGGTTTAAAAGAAACTTGAACACCATCAATGTAAAGACAAAGACAATTAATAATAATATGATAAAAATTAAACGAACTTTTAGTGCAATCATCTTTCTAAGCTTGATTTTTAATAAGCTGACGATTATTTGCTTTAGTAACTGGCCTAAAAAAATCTTATGTAAAGTTTTGCTACGAATACCGCTACAAATTGTCACAGCTATTACTTTGATAAGAGTAAGCGGATATTTTGCTGTGCTTTTAGACAAAAATTTTGTATAGACTGACAAAGTTGATGGGCCCATTGTAATACATCTTACAAAAAAATTTGCTTCTCTGATGCAAACGAAAACCTAGTTCAAAATGTCTATTTGACAAAATGCATCACGAGAACTTTCTAATCGTCTCACCCCATTCTCACCTTGACACCATTCATGAGTAACTTTTTCTAATTGCATACATCACAATAAAGAGGACTAATCAGATGAACTTATTTCTTTATTGGTAGTTATGTACGTCGCTTGACGAGCCCTATGGCATCCAACACATCGTCCATCTGTGTCACCGTATCGTCTCACCATAAGTCAATCGTTGAGTGTTGATAATTTTCTTAGGAGATTATACAGGTTTCTAGTTCAAAAACACATTTCTTTGATTGAACAACGAATGCATGACAATATTGAATGGTCACACCTCTGTCATTTTAGATCTTACATCAGCTTTCAATTCTTCATCTTCATTGATGGCTAACTTGACACAAAGACTGAGCATCGTGTGGGCAAGATCAATGTTTTCATCACTATTATCTGGTACACAAACTCGATTCGTAAATCATTCATGAGTAGTAAAATCGGCTTCTATTTGATCTAGTAAGATTTCATGATAGTTGTTTAAGCCAATTAAGTGTTAAACAAAGAAAAAGCTTAGGCTTTCAGCACTCACACGAGTAGCTGTGTAAAAAAGCGAATTTTTTTAAGTTTAACTTTCAAAAATATCTCCTAGAGTTTTCTTTTCATTCTTCTTCTTCCTTCTTATGGATTTTTTCTGTTTCTTCTTTTCTTGTTTAAGCGTTTCCTTGATATTTTTCTATTTACTCGTACGACGTCTTAACTTTGACTGCACAGTTCTACGAAAAAATTTTAACTAAAATAGCCCGTCACACCAGCCAATTTTATATCTCGAACCTTCCATAAGTTTATCTAACTTTTTTTTGTCTTTTATTTTCAGCGTATTAACAGATCCCATTACGTACGTGTGGAATGTATATTAAAAAAGTATATCCCTAGTGGTGGCCTCAGACATAATAGTCATACCTGCATGAACAGCTTCGTTTCCAATAGCTTTGGCACCTTGTTTTCGGAGTAGTAAGACTCGTTGATTTACTCCAGCAGAAATGATCCAATATCTCCATAGCAAGATTTGTAAATGGACAGATTAAATTGCTTCATTTTCCAACAAAAGATTTATTGCACTTTCAAAGCCCAAGATCTTACGTAATTTCTTCGATAATAGTAAGCGATATGTGTGTTCACTAAATGCCGTTTCAGAACAGACTTCCTCAGATACTTGGTAACCGTCTTATTTGAAACTAGAAACCACGTGATCTTGAGAAGTATCAAAACTTTTTGTTTCTTGAATTTAATGATAACTCATCTTTGGCTTTTTCTTACTGCATGTTAAAACATCCATAGTAGTTAGGTCCTTGTTATACAAATATTCTATAAACCTTTTGAAGGGATCCACTAAGGTAATGTGTCATGCAATGCGTAGTAGTATAATCAAGGTAATACTGCAAACTTATATTGCTAGACAACACAATATAAAACATGCCCTGCATTTTATATCTTTAAAACTATTACACTTCGCCCAAGAATAAAATTTTTCAGGATACCCTTTTTAGCTGACCACATAGTCTTTAGACAGTTCTTCACCTTGACTTTCTCATATCTTGCCAACCGTAAAAAAGCTCTCGCTCAATTTCTTTGGCACTCTCCTAAGCTCTTCGTTGTAAAAGAAACCGTCAATGCCTTCGTCCGACGATAATGTTAAAAAATATACTTGATGTAGTTGCGTGTAAGAGATACGTACAATTCTCAACAACTTTGAAGTCCAACTGCTTTCGTAACCATTGGCAAAGACACTTTTTGTCTTACTAATACGAACTAAATCTTCAACGTTGTACTTTAGATTTTTATTAATACGTCTGCCGTAACGCTGCTTTATATTTTTACGTGCTTGCGCAATATTGTGCAAAGTAATGTCAGCTGTCGCCATCTTTGTCAACAAATGCTTTGTGCGATTGGAGGTTTCTATTAAACTTGGGAGAATGTCTACGAATCGACGATTGTTTGTGTTAGTAAAGTATCACCATATTCTTTGTTGAATAGATCTTATATAATATACTGCAGTTGCAGCCTTTGTCTGTAAACTACGTGCTTGTTCATATTCAATTTAGTTTTCTCGTATAACAGATTGCATTCAACAGTCTATAATATCTTTGCCTTTGTTTGTTTGCAGACTCATTAGAGTTCGATCATTACTTCTTGATTAAATAAGTTAAAATGCTCTGCCAACGTTTTTCGATGTTTTATCCTTGATAGGTTTCACCCGAATGTGTTTACTGAAGACATCGATGACAATGAGAATATAAGCGGAGCCATCATTGGATACGCACGTAACAGTTTTTTTGGGAAAACTATGCCTTATTGGTATATGTAAGTTGTTAGAATCATGACTCTCTAGTCAACTAATAACGTTCTATGACAAATATTTATTTTTTTTATTCTCGCGGATTCGTCACCACTTGCATATGCAGTGGGTCACGCCGCTTTACAATGAGTTTTTGCAAAGCATTATTTATTATTCTTTTTCTTCTTTTTACTTTGAGACTAAGATCCAATGGGTCATGATGTAAGAAAAAACTCCCCAAATGTAATATTGCTACCCATGCAGCATGCTGTCAATAAAGCGGCTATTTTATTTTCTAGCAGTGTTTCTTCGGTAAGCACATGCAAAAAATCTTATTTAGCCACCACCTAATTGGCTTTCAGACGTTCGTTTTTTTTCTCCGTATCGTAAAGTTAAATGGGGTATAGTGGGAACGCGGAAATTGCAGGGTATAGTGAGACAGGAGGAGAAAATGATAATTGGTACATTCATTTGTCAAAAAATATCTTTAAAAAAATTTCCTAATGTTCCTTTATCTTTTAGCTAGATAAGACTCCTAAAATTGATTGTAGTAACGTTAAAGGGAGAATTTAAAAAATATTTTATCAAGCTGTACAAGCACTCGTTTGATGCATACGTCTTTAACAAGGCATTTGACTCATTTTAGATGTGACACTAAAGTTGACTATCAAGATGATAATATACCAAAAAAAAAATTTTTTTGTACGCTCAAACTATTTATACGTAAAAATATGACATTGAAAAACAAGTTTTATTAATTAGATCTTCAAAATAATTACTTCGTCATAAAATATAGCCTGTCCTAGTATACCCTTATTTTCTGCAAACACCATGTAGAAGTGGAACAAGGCTTATCATTGCTGTTTCACTACTGCATCCTTTTTATTAAAAAACTAAGTAGCAGTGGGACAAGTACTTGACAATATCAAATTCTATTTTTAATGACTGTAATTTTATGCATTTTACCATAGTAATCGTGCGAGTGTCATCAGTCTTATCTTTAATAGTAAGATTAAACTCAAATATATTTGTAGGATTAGTAGTTAAGTGAATGAGAGCATGGTTACCTGCTAAATAGACATAATCTGAAACCTAACCTTGATGCAATCTGTATTAACCCATCTTACCCAATGTAAAAAAATTAAATTTGCATGAAATGACATATACTTAATAATTGATTTTCATCATACTAATATTCAAAAAAACTGAGCAAAATTGATACCTCTGAAAATTGTCAACAGAAAAATACAGGTATTAGTTTACTCACATTATACTAACACTTGGTATTTCAGCCTTTTAAACTTGCTTCTTATCTCCACAGAAGAATCAAATAATTCTCTTTAAGAAATATATTTTCTGTAACCAATCTTAATTTGGAGATTAAGAAAGAAGCAGCTAAGGAAAACCGATCCGTGGCGGTTGTTAATAATTTGATACATTACTTGAAAAAAAAAAAAAAAAAATATTCAAAAAGCAGTGGGTTTTAGTTAATAAACAAGAAAAAGAGGAAATAAAAACGCTAAAGGGTACGAAAAAAATTCAAACAAGAAGTTTTAAGAGAGTTAGAAAACTGTTAGGAACAAAAAAAGAGATTAACTTGAAAATTAAAAATTAAAAAATAATTTTTTTCTTTGATTGAACAACGA
>NW_019379716.1:87972-120550 GCF_000648655.2 Copidosoma floridanum
ATTATTAATGGACATAGTAAGTCAAGATTTTGTGATATCGTTGAAAAAAATATATGAAATAGAGAAGTCCCTATTAATCTATCATTTTTAATATTAATATACTCTTGAAAGTGATAATTTGCCTCTTATAAATAAAAAATTGGGTTCTTACATATGCAAATGACATTGTCATAAGCTGTCCCAGTACTACCACATACAGTGTCTTACTACTGCCATAATCCTCAAAGAGTATGTCCCTCTACTGCAGATCTTATGACTTATTTGAAGAATTATTTAAGTAAAGGGATAATGATGAGCACATTTAATAAATGTTGTTTTTCTCAGTAAAGACCTATATTTTCAATTCACTTTACCCCATCTTACCTTAGGAGAGATCATGCTGACGACATGCTTTGTGTAAGAGGCTTATACCTACATTACCGTGCTTAATGCGCTTCGATAACTTCGTTTTAAGACTGCAAAAGTTGTATCTAGATACATGTATCTTAAACGGCAGCAACTCAATCAAAGCGTTGGCAGCACTGTTTTTCTTCTCCCCCTCTAGTTTTACTTCTGTTTTTTTCCCTTAGTCACTTTTCTGTTTAACTGACGCTATATTTGTACTTATTTTGGCAGAGGCCCAACTTTTTTAATTTTTTTTTATATTTGGCGGGACCGTTGGTTCAGTTCTACTTTCATTAAAAAAACTCTCTCTATATAACGTAGATCTTAGATTCTTATTTGGTGATTTTAATTCATAGTCGTTGTCATCGTCGATCAGTCACTTTTATATTCTGGCATTTTCGATACACTCTTGTAGGATGTTTGCCGTATGAAGTGCTGCTAAAAACTGATCAGGCCACACTGGTGTGAACTTTTTTTTACCCTTAAGGCATCGTTTAACAGATCAACAATGTTTAACTGTAGTATGTGAATGCGATCTATGATAACGGTATGTTTATTGCGAATACACCCCTTTTTCAAGTTTCTTGATTGAATTGTGCTATTCTATACTACCATATTCCATAAAACTTTTTTACTACATAACCTACTTGAACAGCCATCTTGACTTCATCAGATATCCATGTACCCTTAAAAATACGGTCATTGGCATCTTCGTGCAAACAATCTTCTTAGATCTCATTTTTGCAATCTATATGAAACAGTGGAGAAATTATCTTGTTATGCATTTTTACTGGTCACACAGGATAATATAAATTTTTCGGTTGTAGCACATCACACATGATTTGGCTATTATAAAGGAATAAGGCATTTTTATTTCCAATAATGCTTCGACACTCCATTTGTTCTACATATATCAATAGACGACCAGCGGGAAAGTTACTACGTTTGCATAAATACGGGACAACAAACAAACGTCAACGTTCTTAAATTTTTATGTTTCCTGGGATTCATACTTTTTAAATATATTTCCAATACATTCTCCAAAAAACGCATCACGTGGGTTGAGAGGTTTTTGTCTTTAATAACCTTTATTTTCTCAAATGGAATATTGAAAGGTCTCCTCACTACCAATTTTTTCATTAAACAGATATTTCCATTGTATGATAGCTGGTAATTGCACGCCACTATTTTTCACTGATAGCACCAGTTCCTCTCGTATCTTTCGTCCTTTATTCTAAAACGTTGTGGATAAAAATGCTGGAAACAACCAAGAAACTGTCATAAAATATCACAATGATTATCCATTCTAATTTATGAAGCGCAATTGCCATCAACAACGATACCTTTCAGTAATCGTTCTTCTTTGCATCGTCCAGCATGCTTAATCAGTCAATCGATAACACCCTTCTCCATCAACTATAGCTTCTTTAGCGCTACTTCAGACTGATTATTTATCTGTACTAATCTGTAACCTCTTAATAGTATAATATCAATTAGATTTTCCCTTGAAAATTTTTCTTGTAGACACGCATACATGTTAAGGCTATTGTCGTACAGTTGATAAAAGGATGCACTTAGAATTTCACGAAGTTTTTTCAAAAAGGCACTCAAGCTAATGTTATAACTTTTGCATCTTGTTAACATTATGGAGCGATTTTCCGTTGAAAATTAAATGTATCAAATCATTGGCTACGTATTTGTTGTATTAATTTAAAGAAATTTCTCTTTTTTGTGCCAGCATTCTATCAGGCGAATATACATCCAATGGTGGTAGAGGATCTATGTATGATTCATTTTCAGGTGTGTTGAAGAAGTGTGGGAAAACGCCCTATGAAATACCAATCAGACCATACACATTGGGTTAAATACTTAAATGCATGGGGAGATAATTTAGACTATCAATAAGTTTTATCAGTACAAATTCCATCCAAATAGTTTTAAACCCATTTGTAATGACTCATGGTGTCACATACTCACTGTGTGTGTCATCAACATACTTAAAAAAAAATTGTGTATTGGATTCTCTGGTGTTTTGGGCGCTTTAAAAACTCTTACCCTCGCCACTCTAACTTTATTATTAGCTGCTTTTTTTACGTTGGTACGTAATCGCATCTGATAAGGTAACAATATTATTGCAATCTGTATCTTCTTTTAATTGTACATAGCCATGCCCTTCAATACCATTAAGGACTGCACATGTTATCGACAGTGCATTGTCTTTTCCAAAGTTGTTTAAACCTTACACAACACCAAACAATACTTTCCACATATCTTTAACACGAGAATCGTGCACTAATTTAGATGACAACCATAAAGGTCCGTGATAGAATATTTCAAAATTTATTGTGACACCAATAAAGTCGTTAGGTTCATATTGATCAATGAGCTGTCTAAGAAGATCATTCATACACTTTTTTGTCGGGTATGTACATTAACGTTTGTTGGTGATCATGATAAGCATCCACACACTTCTGGTCCTTTATCGTTAATGCTACAATAAGGTTTCACAACCTCAGACTCGAAAATAAAAAGTTAAAGTTCTTTTTCTTCATATTGTTAATGAAAGTTTGTCATTACATTAACAAAAAATTATTTCAAGCGATAATAACACACAATTTGATGTATCGTACCAGTATCACTGCTGCTAATGATGTCAGTACCGCTGTTGCAACAAGTACTACTACCACTACTACTACTACTAGTAGGCAATTAAAAAAAGCCTCTACGGTAAGTAAAGTTTTTATGGGGACTTAGACTGTGCTAAGTACATTTACTTATCAGCAAGAGAAAGCATCAAGCATTTAGTAATGATGGCAAAGATTTCATCCTACAATGAAACGCTAGACAACAGGTGTTGGTCCTCAGACACCCCGAGTCTGTTTCAGGACTCGAAAGGATTGGCACCTCTAGCAACTTGTGGCAAGCTTGCTCGCTAATGCTGTAAGATACAATGATCTTCCTGGTGACTCCACCCTGAAGTAATGCTAATGGGGTTTCAGGGTGAAACTAAGGCTACGTGGCGAGGAGGGTAATGTACTTTACTTGATATGGTAATTTAATAATTCAGAAATAAAATACATACATTTAGACAAGCAGACTCAGGTCATCATAGTGGTGGCAAGAAAGAATGAGAAAGGGCGGGGGGTTGTTGTACTCCCTCCTTGTAAGTCTATAGTAACATAGTGCCACGTTAGTAAAGTCTCACTAGCGTAGGTCGTGGGGGCTTATTATGACGGAGTACTGTATCACAATAACTGCTTGTAAACACTTGTTCTAAAGAACATACTTATCTCCTTAGCTTATTTCCTATGCAGATGATAAAAGTAATCAGTTGCAAATAAGTAAGATGCACCACCAGGAAAACTCATGTCAATGATAAAAAAGCTAATTTCACTTAGGTAACTAACTAACGCCCACACCATGAAAGTCAGAGACTGATGGAGCTAACATCAAGAAACGCAAAGGAATAAATGTACAATATATCAAAGTGTAACTATATATAAATATATAGGTATATGCATGCGGATATAAGGGTAGCAAGTAAATATACACGTGTGCGAAAAAAGTCATGTGCAACGTATTATTGGATAGATGAAACAATTCAAAGTGAATCTCAAACTAGTTTACACCAGGTTTGGAAGCAAAATGCAGCGAACAGCGAAAGATCTTGTGTCTACGAAGTAAGCATTTGGCTTTTGTTACAGATAACTTGGTAAAGTCAGAAGCTCTCTTGTTTATTTTAATATTTTATTGTTGCTAACTCTTGTTGCTAAGCTTTGATTCCGCCGTTGCGGGTAATGTGTTACCACCACGTAGGCCGTGTCCAAGGTGACCGAAGAGGGTTTTTCAAGGCCTCGCTTCTCAAGTTTTAGAGATTACGTCATGGGTAATTAAAGGAGTTTTCTCATGGGCGGAAGACCACAGGTGTTCGCTTAGCAACGATGGAATTATTTTGCGGTCAATTATTTGTTTATTGAGTAGCCAAAGAACGATGCTTTTTTGTTTTTGATCAAGCGCTCGTCTAACTAAAAATCAAAAAGAGGAGAGATGTTGTCAAGATCTCATCCTAGCTGATTTTCAGTAAATAACATAACGTCGTGATCGATGGTTGTAATCTTTTGTACAAATAAAACTTCTTGTTAACTTTCAAAGTCTCGTTTTTATGCGCGAATGGCTTTATTAATTGTTAAATACTAATTAAATGCAGTAAAATGATAGCAGCACTATTGAGCGGAGTTGTATATATCTATAATTAAAGATTAAATAAAGATACAAAGAAATAAGATATAGCATTACAGGCTCTTAGAAAAAAGGAACGTAACAGGTTCTTATGAATAAGTTAAAAAATCCATGTTGTAACATACTAAATGAGAATTAAACTTTTTTTTTGCACCTATTTAGTATAAGATACAGCTATATTTTCACTTATTATCTTCTGAATCACCAACTGAACACTTCGCAGAAATATACTGGATTCCTTAGCATCATGGACTTTTTAAATGCATTAAAAATTTAAAATTGTATTGCGTAAAAAAAATTAAACTTTGTCACTGCTTTTATATCTCATAGAAAGCAACTTCATTTCAACCCACTACCTATTGAGTCGAAAACTAAATGCTTTAAGAACAAACATAACATTTTTTAGCGTTACGAGTTTTTAGTATTTGATTTGAGAAAATCGAAATCGAAATCAAAAATCGAAAATTTACTAAGTTAGATGCCTGAAGTACTGTTCTCTTAACAAACTTAGTTTGTTGGACAAAAAAATTAGTATTTTGTTTAAAGGCATCGTCAAAGCTGTACATTTTTTAGTAAAACATTAGACCGTAACGCTAACTTAGCCACTTTTTGATAGCTTAAACTAAAGTAATATCTTTTTATGATTTAAATTAAGTTGTGCCTTTAGTAAAAAACATCATTTTGCCACTTAAAACATTTTTTGGATTGATATCTCACTACACAACTATGTCATCGACTGAAATATAAAACAGTCTGTACTTCATAAAATAAACCAAATACATTTAAATAATTATTTATTGTGTAATAACAAGAACCATGAAAGTATCAACCTATTAAGGTAGATTTTATGAGTAAGCTTGAAGAGTCCTGCCGAACAATGAAGAAACAGAACTCCTTTTTACCTGACCCTGCCTACTTGTTTTGTAATTTTGTTATCATTTTAGTGCATGTTTACATATGCAATATTTGCATGCATACAAAAACGACCAGATATTACCATTTCCTCGTCGATTGGGGACCCCAACGCAAATGCGTCTTATACCTCGTCCACTGTTTCCATGAATTGTCGTCAGACTTCCACCACCACCACTTTGTGCAATAAAATAGTCCTCGTAGGGGTCCATAATTTTCAATTGATTAGTTTAAATAAAGCATTAGTATTTCAAAGTCAAATGGTATATGTTTACTAATCGAGTCTCTCATATCGACTTCAATGTCGTTAAATGAGTTAAATAATAACCGTATATACATGGGTGGTGAGATAACTTTCATTTTGACACGGACGTATGCGTAACCTTAAAAGTTCAACGACACCGCTCACAAAAAACGCGATTGAACGTCCCTACAATGTATGGTTCACAGATGTTGCTGTTAGTTATGAGCATCGATGGTAAAGCATTAGCGAGATTTGATCGATAAGCGAATCAAATTTTGTTAATTTCAAAGAAAAGACAAGTAGCACTTGCAAAGCTTAAGATCTTACGTAATTTCTTGGATAATAGTTAGGGATCCGTGTATTAAATACGCACTGTTTTGGAACAGACTAACTAATCCACTAGGTAACCACCTATCCCTAAACTAAAAACCACGTGATCTTGCATGGTCTCAAAATAATTTATTTTTTGTATCATTTCTTCGATATTTCTGTAGAGACCAGGACGTATGTAGTAACCTACATGAATCCTAGGACGTTCTTTGTGCACATTATTGTGTAGCCGTGGTGTGCATATTATGATAATTTTTTATTTTCTCTTTTTCATCGCATATTGAAACGTGAACGGTAATTGGATCGCTATAATACAAACACTCCATTAACCTTGAAAACTAATTTTCTGAGATATTTTTGTCACGAAATGTGTAGTAGTATTACCAGGGTAATATTGCATGCTACTGTTGGTAGACAACACAACGTAAAATTCTTGCTTTATTTCAATCTTATCAATAATTACTCTTCACCCAGAAATTAAAATTTTTTAGGACACTCTTTCAGCTGACACAATATTCTTTAGAATGTCTTTTACCTTGATTTTCCAATATGTATTGTGAACCTTGAATAGGCGCTGGTTTGATTCCTTTCATGCTCCGCTCAACTCTTCCTCGTTAATGAAACCGTCAATGCCTTCGTCAACCAATTTTCTGTAGAAATATTCTGGATTTTGCTTTGTGCAAAAGATACGTAGAATTCTAAGCAACTTTAAAGTCCATGTGCTTTCATTATCTTTTGCAAAGACACTTATCGTCTTACTAATATGAACTTAATCCCTAACGTTGTACTTTAAATTTTTATAAATACGTCTGCCATAACGTTGCTTTATTTTTTTACGTGCTTGCACAATATTGTGCAAAGTCACATCAGCTGTCACAATCTTTGTCAACAAATGCTTTGTGCGATTGTATAACTGTATTATACTTAAAAGAACGCCAATGGAGCAACGACTGATTATGTTAGTTAAGTAACACAATTTTCCTTCTTTAATAGTTCTTACAAAATGTACTGCAGTTGCAGCCTTTGGCTATAGACTACCTGCTAGTTTATATTTAATTTAAGTCTTTTGTCAAACAGATTGAATCTAGGAGCCTACAAATTATTGACCTTTATTCGTTTGCAGACACTATAGTGTTTGATCGTTATTTCTCGACTAGATGTGTTAAAATGCTTTGGCGACATTTTTCAATGTTTTTTCCCTGATAGAATCCACCCAAACGTATTTACTGACAAAATCGATAACAACGAAAAGATAAGTGTAGCCATCATTGTAAATTTTTTAAGCTCTCAAATCCACTGCGTCAGCTTTTTGCACGTCATCAAAGATACGCAAGTAATAGTTTTTTCTGAGAAATTGATGTCTTATGGGTGTATGTAAAGGATTAGCATTATGATTTTATAGTAGACTAATAACGTTCGATTACAAATATTAATTCTTATACCTTTTACGAATTCGTTACCACTTGGATATGCAGTTGGTTATGCCACTTTAGAGTAAGTTCTTGCAAAGTATTATACATTATCTATTTTTTTTTTTTCACTCCGAGACTAAGATCCAATAGTTCTTGATGTGTAAAAAAAGTCTACAAATGTCATACTGCTACACATGCACCATGATGTCAATAAGGCGACTATTTTCTCAATTGGTGGTGCTTCTCCAGAGAGCATACGCAAAAAATCAAATTTAGCCATCGTCTGATTGGCTTTTAGACGTTCGCTTTTTTTCTCAGTAGCGTAGGAAAGATCGTGCTGACGACATGCTTCGTGTAAGGGGGTTATACCTATATTACCGTGCGTAATGCGCTTCGATAATTTTGTTCCAGGACCAGAAAATTTGTATCCAGGTACATGCATTTCAAAAATTAGCAAGTCGATTAAAGCGTTGAGGGCACTGATTTTTTCCTTCTCCTCGAGTTTTTCTTTTGTTTCTTTGCCTTGGTCACAACTACGTTTAATCGACGCCATGACACATTCTTGTAAAATGTTTGCCATAGAAAGTGCCACTGCAAACTGATGACGCCCCAACGGTGTGCGTTCTTTTCTGTCTCTCAAGGCATCACTTACCAAACTCATGATCTTTGGCTGTGCTGAGTAAACGCCACCTATGATGACAATATGTTTATTGTTATCCTTAAAGTTACCAGTAGGGTGCAATTTTCGTACGATAACTGCAGCTTTTTGACAAAACATTTTCGGTATCCTTTCGACAACCTTAACATTCTGTCTTTTTTCATATTCACGCTTCTCTATTTCCGCATTAACTTCATCGTTAGAGGGATCGTTGTATTGTAATATCTTACCGTTCTCGTTGATCGTGTCAGCATATCGTTTTTTCTTACTTTGTAATTTTTTAAAAGGTAATATTGTTGTAAAATTTATTGGTACTCCTTCCACATTTCTCTATCATCGGTATACGGTCAATTCAAGATGAGGTTTATTTCTGCGTCAAGCTGACTTATCATTGTACATGATGCTTGCAAAGACTTTAGATCATCGTTGAGGAATGCGTTCCGCAATCGATCCACGCTTTTTTGAGGCAGAAGAATCTTTTTTTTTGCGTGCTGCATGTTTGTTACAGCACCGCTTTGAGGAAAAGATCCAACAAAGTAAGACCTGCTAGTAAGACCAAAAGCACTCTTGAAAGACCAGTACAAAGGCAATTCTTCTGGCCAATGAGCTCGTTTTATCTGGTTCAACTAAACTCTTTTGGCCACGACCACCTTCACTGCCACTGCCGTAACCACCATCACTTATGGATGGCTCGCGCGACCAATCAGCTTGTAACCTCATGTTGGTTGGAGCACCTATTAGGCGTGATAGGGATTACCTTGTCAGAAAGTTTCCTTTTTATCCGTGGAATTTTTGCGGTTAAAGTTACACGAATAATTGACATTAAGATAATTTTTGTTTTTAAGATTAAAGACTCGTAGTAAAGAATGTACTGATGTCACGGTTTTTGAAACATATAATAAATTTTGTTAAACATTTGTCACAAGGGTTTCAAGAATGCGCTGATATGAGTAAAATGTGATCAAAGAGATTTTCCACGACGTAAGGTTGATTTTTTTATCAATTATATTTCAAACTGTGATGTATTGGTTCTGAAAAAGACCGATTTTTTAAATTAAATTAAATATCTTTCATAACATTGTGTACATATTCTTTTTCAATGTAGAGAATATTTTAGAAAACATATTTCTTATTTCTTTATATTTAATTTTTCTATAAGCAGCTTTTGACAATCGTTATCGTAATTCATAGAGAAAGTTGATGTAGTGTTTGATGTGCTATCTTTCAAACCCATCTTATCGCTTACATGTTAATGCTTCCGTTTGAAAAATTTGTCATAATAGAGAACACGTTCTTCCAGAAAATGCAGATACTTAAAAAGCTTTAAGAATATTTGTGCTGTCACAAAAGCAGCAACACCAACGTTACGTAACAGTCATAACGTCAAGGCTTAAGTCTTATAATTTCAGTTAACGTACAATATTCTGGGACCATTCCTAACTCAGTCTTTGAGAAAAATTAACGTTGACCGAATTTGCCCCGCGAAGAGTTAAGTAATAATTTTACGACAGATCTTAAGCCAGCGTTAGGGTTTATTTTATTTTTGTCAAGGTTTTTTTTCAGTTCTACGAATATCGTCGGTATTGGACTGGTTTTGGTCATATGATACACAGGTATGTGAGGTTATTGGGTTATTGGAATAATGGGTTATTATTAATGTTTTTGTTTAAAGAATTCATTTAAATAATTTGTAAACCGTCCTCCTTTGTCAGTTTCTTGAATATACTGTGTTACCTGATACTGATAAATGTTATAAACATTTTAAACGATATGGCCTACTAGAGCAGCCACCTTGACTTTTTCGGATATCCATATACGTCGTAAAATAGGGTTTCTTTTATTGTTGTGACAGTATAGTTCTTTTAAAGCATATCCTTGCAACACGTACGACACAAAGAAAAAATAAGCTTATTCTCTATTTATACCGGTAATACAGGGTGATACAATTTTCCCGGTGACAGGGAAACCGAATAAAGGTCAGCGATTGGTGCTCATTACAGTGGATGAAGCCACAGCAGGAAAAGCAGAGAATGTAGGCAGATTAAGAGTCGGCTTCGTGAGCAGCCAAATCCGAAGAATTTATTTGCTGGGGTATTAGTAGCTTGCCTTTATAAACATTCACTACCCACAATGACTACCTTCACAAATGATACACAACGCTAGGGCAGTCTCTGCAGATGGAACTGAGAGAAAGTGGAGACTTCCGGCCAGCCCGTGCAAGCAGCACCCTTCTCTGGAAATAGGGAGGGTGGCTGCCTTTGTTTTAAGCCCTTTTTTAATGTTTATTTAAAAAAAAAAAAATAATAATAATGCTAGCCTTTGCTGGTTAGCACGTTACAAAAAAGGTGCTAAAATGAAGAACGTCGATAATAAACAAGTACACTAGGCTGTAAACTCTCACAGAGAATCTTCTGGCAGTTATGATCCAGTGAAAGCCCAGGTAATTGTCGCAGGCTCCACAAATTCTGGGGGGCCACAAAGACGTTTAAGGTGACCAGCTGGTTTTATGAAACCTTTAATGGCCATTGTTGGATAAGGAAAGAACACCCAGCCTTTTAAGCTCGGGTAGCAAAGCCAGCCAGGAAAGTGATTGCAGTGTATTTAGCAACCACACGCTTGATGAGCTTGCCTCTTTTGAAACAGATAACGAAAAACTAAGGATAAAACGGAATTAAGAGATTTAGTACGTCAAGTCAGCAACAAAAGAGATAGAGAAGGGACTCAAAGCAATAAGCTTGAAGTATGATAACACGGCAAAGGTTGTCAAGGGGGGCCTTAAAGCTGCTCTTCAGTACCTTGAATCGGCAGAAGTTACTACAAAAATCGTTTTTGCAATAAAGACAGACACTACAGATTTTAGACGCAGTGCTTTGAATCCTTGCAGAAGAGGGATCAAAGAGGGCATAATTTTAGATGGCATGTCTAGAAAAAAACCCTAAATATTGCTCTCAAAGAAACAGAACAAGCTAATAGAATAAGAAGTCCTCTAGAAAGTCTTTAAATAAGGCAAACTATGTCGATGACTAAAAAAAAGGTTAAGTGAGGGAAAATGAAAGAGGGTATTTATAACAGTGGAAGGGAGAGCCAAAAAGCTCAAAAGCAACGAAAAAGGTACTGGTGAAGGTAGCTGAGAAACAAAACTTTGCTGCAGTACTTAAGTTCATAAAAGTAAGTTTTTACCCTGATGAAACAGGAGCTATTGTGGAAAACGTCGTAGCCACTAAGAAAGGAGTTTTGCTTTTGAAAGCCTAAGGAGGAAAAAATATTGTTAATTTTTAAAAAAAATATAGAAGTCAGTGGCAGGCCAAGTAAAGATGGTAACTCCTGCAAGAAAAACAACGCTGGAAGTCCGCGATTTAGGCAGTATCATCGAAGAAGTAGAAATGAGGCAGTCATTTGAAGTTAAATATGACTTGGAATGTTTGTATGACTGTCTAGTTTACTCGTATGCAATATCAATAGATCACAGCGAGTATAAGATTACTTACGAATAAAGACAAGATGTAGTAATGTGAAAAAGAAGAAATTGTGCAGCGCTTCGTAACCTTTTATTTTATTGTGTATACTAATAAGTGTTCTGTTTTAAGATTCTGAGTTTCCTTTGTTATGAATACAGTTAAGGATTCACGTTTTACAGAGTAACAAGAAATATCAAAGAAAATTTCTCACATCATTTTATCTGAAAAAATTTAACTTTGTGTTACAATTCAATATTCTTATCTCCATTGGATTTTTGTGATGACGTTAAGTGTAACGGACGTCTCCATGAAGCATCATTTTTTAATTGGAATCAAGCCGCTTATCTATGAGAAAAATTATAAGTGTAATTATAATGTGTTTTTTTTGTGTATCAGTGTCTTTTATGATAATTCTGGAAGACGACAACTACGACGATGACTCAGGTTATAAAAATAAAGTGTGTTTTATTGATAATTGTAAGGAGGAAGATTAGGAGAGCAATGTTGAAAGTATATGGTACTTTGACGACGGGCAGTGGGTGATGCCCAACCCTAGTTATAGACGTAATAAAGAATAATTTTTTTTTCTTCAGACGATTCAAAATGTATTCTTGATTTCAAAGTGATAAGCAACGTACACTAGTTGTTACTATTAAAAAAAAAAAAGTTAACGTATTCAAACATAACTTACGCTTCCGGAGGATCGTAACTGACACTTGCAGACGAGAGACAGCCGATAGTAGTTCGATCTGTCAGTGGAAAAAACTAACCGTTCAAGGTGTTAAGAAATTTTTTTTCGTTTAGTAGCTGTTGTGGTTAAGAGCTTATATCTGTTACTTACGAAATTAGTTTCGTAAACAGTTATATCGAAGACAATGACGCGATAAGTGTGAATAGTGATATTTTTGTGGGTAATCAGTTCTTTGTGAACAGTGATTTTAATTACGTAAAATATTTTAATAGTGTATCAAATGATAGTTATAACATTAATACTATAAATTCTAAGCAAAGCAGTGAAAACAATAATGGGGGTAGTGACATCTCTATAGGAAATTATTGTAACAATAATAGTATAAGTGAAAGTGATTGAAAGCAATTCACAGGTTCTTGTATTGACGAGCAAAATAAATTTTAAGACGAACAGTTTTTGTTTAAAAAATTTGTTAATACTTTTTAAATAATAGTAAGCTGCTGTCAAAACTTAAGGTAAGATGATATGGCTACTTACAAACAAAAATCTTCGTGGAAATAAGTGCAAAATTTGTGGTGTATTTTATTGGAAAAAAGCCATCAGTCGAAGCATTAAGTAGAAATTTTACAGGAGTGTAAGCGGTTGGATGTACCCCAGCTTCATTAAGACATATTTGGATCATCAGCAGCTGTAAATAAGGTAAATGTATCTAAATAGTTGTAACCTCTTATTTTGATTAAAATAGGGTGGATTCTCTCTTTCTCTTTCTCTCTCTCTCCACATCTCCAAGATTTCGTATATCTCGTTTCCTCCCTTTCTCACTTTTTTTCTTTCTTCATGTCTCTGTCTCTTTCTACGACAATATTTATCATAGTTCCCCTCTTTCACCTTACAAATACTCACATACAACACTTGGGCTCCATCAAAGCAGACCTCTACCCTAATGGTAGGAGTTTGTTTTGACGGGTCAAAGTGTTACAACAACTACTAGTGTGCGCATAAGGTACAACAACTGCAGGTGCGCATCTTGGAATGTAATCCCAATTGACTAATGCAACGAAGGTTGGTACACAAATCCTTTTATGAAATACGCAAGTAAAGTGATTTGAAGAGAATAACAGCTTAAATCATACTACGTACTCGAATCAGAACATGTATCATGTATATTTAAATATTTAGGTACAATTAACACTCGCTTTTTTTGCTGAACAAAATAGAGCACCCAAAAATACTTGTTCTACGAGACCCCAAGAAACGGAATTTTCCAACAGAAAAAAAATAATATAAACAAGATAGATGCGTTTATGTGTGTATTTTATTTCTATGGAAAAACGCTTCAGAAAACAGAATAGTTATACGGACACGTACTGTGAAAAAAATGCAAACGAGAAAAAAAGCCATACGAAACGCACTTCATATTGCGACCATGAAACTCAATGATTCCACTCTTTAACTCATGACTGGCCCACATAGCATCAGCTTTTCAGCTAGGAAAGAGTTGCACAACATTTAATGTGTACAAGTATAAGTGCGCATAAGAGAAACTGACGCATGCTATCGTAAACGATCAGTTTTTTGAGCTGATGTATGATATCGTAAACGATCAGTTTTTTGAGCCACGCACTTACGAATTTAAAAAAATATAGTACTAAAACAACTTATTGTACGGTACAGATGTATAAATCAACGTTAAAACGACTCTACTTGGATAATATATCCAGAATAATATATATTCAAATAATATATCCTTTTTTTTAATAATAAAAAGATCAGCTATCGAGATTTAAAAACTAAGCGATCGCAAGTATATACTTTATAAACAATCCACATAATACAAAGGTAGTGGATCAATAATGTTATACTTATTAATACTTAAATCGTTACATTTGAAAACAGAAATGTAGATTATTTGCGACAACAAAATCTTATTACTTAATACTGAGAGAAATTCTACGGAAGCGTGCGTGTGTGGCAATAGCCATTTACTGTCTAAGTGTTTCACGATACAAAGAACACATACATATCATCTGGCACCTATAGTAACTATGCCACTCAAAAGATCTCATAAAACGCAGACCTGATATCAATTTGCTTATTTTTTTACACGTCTTCTTAAATTTATACTATATTCAACATACTACTAACATTTTTAAATAGTATTATATTGATTCTAACGACTTAGTAAAAACCTATTCTGTATGTTCTTCTGAACTTACACTTATAATATTAATTTCGTGCTCCGCATGACTTCCGTTTACAAAGTAATAATGAGTTGCAATAAATTTCGAATTTTTAGTAAAATTTCTAAACGTACTTATACTTGTTGCACCACAATTGTCTTCATACATTTTGATTGGATGTCTTTGTAACACTATTCTGAGTTGTGGTTGTTTTATGTAAACCTTAGATTTAAATTAACAGCTTAAAAATGAAACCTCAACATTCATTTTTTCTATCATTTAATTTTTTTTATAAACAAAGAAAAGTTAAACTTTCAAAGATAGCATTTTTGCTACTGGTGCATAAATATCATCAATTTCATTGTTTCGCTGGTATCCTCTTACTACTAACCTAGCTTCAAAAGCATTGATAGTATTTTAAGTATAAGCCCATTATAAATCGAAAGCGTTGATATCATTTAGTTGACTTACAGAAATCCAAGTTCTATTCTTATTTAATCGCATCATGCTAAGGAACATGTGTCTCAGCGTTATTATAATTAACATAAATAATATTACTGTATACAAAATTTTCATTTCTGTATCTATCAGGCTTTTTTCCCTACTTAACTGTCCTAAATTCAAATCTTTATTTTCATAATTTCTGTTTATATCTTAATCACCATTTTTATGCTTAACTATATTTTTATTTCAACTAATTTTCGTTACGGAATTTTTGAATTTTGAACAAACACAACTTGTGCCATCTTCGGTGATATTAACGTCTCTGACAACTACTACTTTATTACTAAACAGAATCATATTTTTAGAACCTATCATAATCTAAAAATTTGCTCTTTTTCCTTCTTTTAGTTGCTTTTTTCTTTGGTGTTCACACAAAAACTCTTCATTTATAAAGAGTTACTCAAAAAATAGCTTGAAATTAGCCAATTTTTGCAACCTCGAGAATCGTCCCAAATTGTTTATCAAATCATTGTTTATCGTTTAAACATTCACCTGGTTAATTTTTAAGAGGAGATCAGCTTTGGTTTCATAGATATAGGAAGAAGAAGATATTAAAACATTACTAATGACCGTATGAATTAGGCTTACAGTGAGTCTCACAAAATAAAAAGTGGTTTCGCGTAGCTTACCAAACCACTATATTATTAGGTTTTTTGGGTCACTGATTCCGAATCCGAGGTCAAATGACCTTCCTAAAGGATGATTCAAGGTCATTTACAGGTCAAATCTAAATAAATCGTAAAAAAACTCTGAAATCACCTTCAGATAAGTTTTCATAGTCGCTGATCATGCATCTGAAGTCAGGTGTGCAAAATTCAATATGCCTAATCAATAATTTTATTTGGAAATAATCAAACCAAAATATTGTTTTAACGTCATAAACTACAAAGCTTTATTTTTCTATAGTAATAGAGACATGAAATATATCCAGGTTAGATACCCTTATGACATTATATTGACCAAGGACCATATAATAGTAGCAATGTGGCTGCAGCATCCAACTATCCATGAACCCCTCTCACATGTCCAAAAATATTCGACGATAGCCAGTCTACTGTTCTTAGCTCGATCAACAAGTACAAGAATCTAATGGCTTTTTCCACTTCTATAGCAATATTTCAAATGTTCTTTCACGAGCAGTAGATCGATAACGTTAATGCCATACTTAGAAAAATCCAAGCCTGCCGTTCTACGTCTTGCATTAGGATTGAATTTCTGTACCACAAATATATCTTTTGCCACATGTTTGGCATAGTATGACATGGCATTTTTTAATTGATAAAGGCCTAGGCAAACTTCATACAAATTATCTAATGAAAGCTGAGGAAACTGCATTAGCGAATTATTTTCTTTATTATCCAAAGAAGTGAAAGCAGGGTCATCGAATGGAACTCAAAAATAATGCAGCCCTTATCTTCAGGTATATCAAACAATTTTTTTTCCAATGGAGTATTTTTAACTATTATGGTCTCACGATTGAGAATGTTGACAAAGTAAGGAACCAAATTTTCAATTAAATCATTTCTTGCTTTTTCTAAATGGTTAGAAATTGATGAAATACTTTGGTATCCAAAGAGATAAGCCAATTGTTTATGTGAAAGTGCAGTACGAATTTTACACAAAAGAATAGCTAAATCTTTTGATTCACAGTTCTGAGTGAATTCACATATTTCATTGAATTTTTTTTTTCAAATTCGAAAAAAGACTTAAAAGGCCCATCTGCCATAGTCTTAAGTGTATTGATATCAAATGTACTACCCACATTCTTATTTTGGTTCTGATAGTATTCGAACATGATATCGCTTACAAACTTTTGCTCCGTCGGTGATACTTCTTCAAATATTTGTTTCACTAAAGGCCAATAATCGACAATATTGAAATGTTCAGAGCACATACGGGCATTAGGCTCAACAAACAACTTACAATTCATTAAAAGGAGCTCACGTTTATTGCTAGGAACAGCAATTAATTTTGATGGGTTCTTACACCCAAATGTACATCGATTATGTAACCTTAAGCCATTTCTATAAAAAGACAGATCTCGCAACGTAAGGTAAGTTTGAATGCTAGGACTTTTTTGAACACAGTCGTAGCACAGTCTGCATATTTTGCTGTCCACATAATTTGTTTCTATAGCTTCAAGTTTTCGTTTTCTAGTATTATAAATAGTTCACAAATTATTGATAGCCGATAAATTCAGATTGTTAACACAAAAAAATTTTTGATTTTTTGATTTTTTTTTATGCTCACAGCCAAGACATGTCAGAGAGTAAGGCATTTTTTAAAATAAATCGTAGACTGCAATTAATGTAAAAACATATTGGAAACATAAATTGAAAGGATGAATAGTTAATTACAATAAAAAGACATAAGTCTTTGACTATAGTACCTGTATATATAGTTCATACTCTTTAGTAGTATAATTTATACATATTAACAGGTTAGCTTTAATTACTTTAATAATGTATCTCAGGAGCCCATAAGATCAGCTCTCTTATGAAAAAATATTATGGATCTTAAAAAATACACATTTCTGTATAAAATTATTCTCAATGTCAAATATAGAGAAGCTGAGACTCAAATCATCTAAAACACTAGTTATTGACTTTCACTAACTCAAAAGGATTCTAAATAATAAAATTAATGTCTGTATGCTTAAAATTAAAGAGGTGACTAAATGAATTTTAATGATATAATTAAGTCCTGTACACAAAAAAATCAACGAAACACATTTCTCGACAAATATAATGTTCATTAAAAATCAAGTTCATCTTGAGCTGTGATGATTGCAATCGTTTGCTTTCAATGAATCTATAATTAATTGTCAATTAGTATTATGTACTATACGCAATTGCGAAAGTTGCAGCCATGAGAATCAGTGTTGGAATCTAGTTTATTCTAGATTTGGAAATTTCATTCAGATTCGACCTTCAAATGACCTTGAACCATCCATTAGGAAGGTCATCTGACCTTAGATTCGGAATCAGCGACCCAAAAAACATAATAATATAGTGGTTTGGTAAGCAACGCAAAAACACTTTTTATTTTGTGAGACTCACTGTAAACCTGATTTACACGGTCATTAGTAATATTTTAATATCTCCTTCCTCCTATATCTAAGAATTCAAAGCTGATCCCCTCGTTAAAATTTACCAGGTGCAAGTTCAAACGATAAACAATGATTTGATCAAAAATTTGGGATAATTCTCGAGGTTGCAAAAATGGGCTTTTTTTGGAGTCACTCTTTATATATTTAAATATAAGGAGCTTCTCCAAACATAATGTTAATGAGTGTCTTTTTTATAGGTATTCGTAAAATTTTTTTCTTTTTAATGAGCTGCCATTTTAACTATTTTTAATTTAAATCTTGTATAAACTTTTATTTTTTTTAGTAAACATATAGACATGATCGTTTGAAATTTGTTATACTTTCCTGAATCTCCATGTACTTCATGATTATATGGTTGACACGGGCCAATAGAGATACCTTTCTTGCTTATAAAATTACGTATGTACTTATATATATATACTTATTTCTATTATCACATCCTTCCCTTTTTTATTTTTTTGTCCATCTTACTTTTAATAAAATTAATATTATTAACAAAACAGTTACATACTTGGTTATTTAATTCAATACAACAAACTTAGGTGATTTTGTTGGAATCAATAATAAGACCTTAAAAAAATTTTTCGCCATTAAAACCATGAATGCTACAAGGTCTATTTAAATCGGTATGTTTAATTTCAAGTCTATCTCAGCCCTTGATCTGTAATCATTAATTAGCAAATTATGCATTCTGTTTCTAAAACAAAGTCAACGTTTGCAAGCTTTCTGTTAACTTACTTCTTATCATAAAATTTTATTTATTTTTGTAACTTCTTTTATTATGTGACAAATGTCATTATTTTTAATAGCTAATGCCACTTAATTTTCATTGAAATCCAAAGTTCTGAAACGTTACCTGTGCAACATCAGTAACATTGTACTGATGTAAATAGAAAATTTAGTTTATGAGATTTGAAATCTCACGCTTTAGTATATTCTCTTACCTATAAGGGCCAATCATAAGCGTGCACGCGTCTATTAATACACCAATAGACTCTGTTTTATACTTACCTTTGTCCAGCAGCTTGCTGCTGCTGCGGTTATCGTTAGTCAGCCTCAAACACCCTTTTCGGTCAGTCGCTTTGCGCACGTGTAATAATTTTCACGTGTATCGTTTTATGTAAGATTATTGTAACGAAAACGATTCACAATTTCTATTGACACGTAATTTCTCAGTCTGACACAAAATTTAGTTCTTCCTTTTTTTATCTTGCATGTAAGCAAGTATTATGACTTGCTAAAGTCGAATTAAATAGAGAGATTGTTTTTTATATTAAATGGCTAAAGTGTTTGAAGTGTGTTGTGCATTTATTATTGTGTCCTTTTATTACATCCTTTTTTCACGCTCCCCCAAATCTGGCGTGCGATACACAAAAATATACAGTCCACTATCTTACTGAGTTCTATTTCGAACATGGTCCTTCGAACCGGATGTGGGGAGGTGAAATATAGGTGTAGGACATTTTCCTTTTGTGTAAGACACGTGGTCGTTTTATCGGCCATCTTGGCGTCCTTTCACGTTCTTCTCGGGCGACAAGGCTGACGCGGTCAACGCGCCAGCGCGTAGTCCGTACGCACACACACACACTTATAGCCACATCTCTTTCTCTCTTTTCTTTGTTCGTTTGTCGTCGGGTGCGAGCGAGTCCATTGTTTATTTTGGGGACTCACTACTGCTCGTGCTTTAGTCGTCATCAGCGTGTGCTGCTGCCTGCCTCTGCAGGCTATTGTGTCAACACCGCTGCTACTGCTCGTGCCTTGGTCGTCATCAGCGTGTGCTGCTGCGTGCCTCTGCAGGCTATTGAGACAACACCGCTGCTGCTGCTGGCTTCACGGGTCCTTTCGTCGTCAGCGTGTGCTGCTTCCTGCCTCTGCAGGCTATTGTGACAACACCGCTGCTGCTGCTGCTGGCTTCACGGGTCCTTTCGTCGTCAGCGTGTGCTGCTGCCTGTCTCTGCAGGCTATTGAGTCTGCACCGCTGCTGTCAAGTCCTGCAAGTCTTTCGAACTCAACATAACTACGAATACTTGGTCCTGTTTACACGGCTTGTAAAATTGTATATTTTGGTTTGTAACATCAGTTCCTTATAGTTTCTCGTTTTTTTGTTTACCGATTGACTTATATTTTTTGCGAACTTAACTTATGTAAGCGCTTGTAAAAATTAAGAACACTACCGTCGCGTCGTTTAGCGTTATTGTTGAATTAGTTAGCCTTTGTCTGACTCAAGTTTGGCTACGGTGCGCGGTTTGTATTTATTTATTGAATGATTATTACTTAAATTGAAATTTACCTTATCAAACTGGATAACATTTATGAGGTACAAGTTAAACTGTTTAACAAAATTAAGGGTTCCTTCACAAACTTTAAGAAACTTGGCCAGGTGAAAATGACCGAGGGTCAGGCTGACTCTAGGCTTCAACAACACAGAGATACTTATGAACAGTTTAAATCCACTCATGATAACATTATGAATATAAAACATTTACCCACAACTCATGGTTATTTCAAAAATGAGTGCTTTGAAGTGGGAGAGGATACCTTTTATTCAGTTCAGGGTGATTTTAACAATTTTTTTAATTCGCTTAATGATCATTCGAATCCAACAGGCACCTTACCTTCTACTAATGCCAATGGTAGTTCGTTTCAGAGTTTCTCTTCTCTACCTCCAATAGACTTGCCATCCTTTGATGGTGATTTTGCTACTTGAGAGAATTTTCGCGATGTTTATAGGGCTATAGTCCATAGGAAGCAAGAATTACCAGCTATTATCAAACATCAACATCTTTGGGCACATGTAAAGGGTGAAGCTTTAGACCTTATTGAAAATATACCCTTGTCTGAAGAAAGTTATATACATGCCTGGGATACCATAACCCGGTATTATAATTATAAACGTCGTCTCATTAATACGTATACAACTACTATTCTCATTTGTCAAGCTATGAGAGGCAGTTCTTGCTCTGAAATGAAGCGCATATCTAAGGAGATGATAAGTTTTGTTGATTTCTTGATATCTTTAGAGAGAGCAGTAGGAGATGCTGACATATTTTTCGCTCTTGTAGTTAGTAGATTTGATTTTCAAACGAACAAGGATTGGCAAAAAATGCTAGGTAGTAGTAGTAATCCTCCTCCTTTAGGTCAACTACGAGACTTTATTTCCGCACAAATCATTACAATGGAATCGTTTTCTTGTAAACCTGTAAATAGGATTGTAAATATTCGCGCAACTACTCGGTTTAAAAATATGGGATCTTCTAGTAGTAAGCCTATATCTGGTGTTACTGCACATCAGACAGTTGTTCCAGATTCCATTGCTTGCCAATTTTGTAATCAAAAACATCATCTTGTCTCTTGTGATTCATTTAAATCACAGGAGTGGAGCAATAAATGGAAATTCCTGAAGTCCCATAGTCTCTGTGTTAATTATTTTGGTCCTCACCTTAATCGAGAGTGCTCTGGTAATAGTAAGTGTTCACACTGCAACCAAAAGCATCACACCATTATGCACAGAGGGGATAAGTCCAGCCCTACATATGTCTCTGCTGAAAATGAGCAAAAAAATCTGTTATTAACTTGACGAACTCCTTTACTGTAGAAAACCAAGCTCAGATTTCTTCAGAGTCTAGTATGAATGTACAGTCATGTATTAGTAATAAAATCATCTCACCCAAGGTGCTTTTGGCTACTGCTCGTGTTTTCGTGTATGCCACTGATAGATCTCGCATATTGGTACGAGCTCTCATTGATCAGTGCTCACAGAGTTGTCTTATTACTAAATCTCTCTGTGATATGCTGCATTTAAAACCGAGATTAGTTAGTACGACTCTGTCAGGGGTGGGTGGACTGATTTCCATGGACGCTAGTAAATCAGTTGCTTTCAAATTTAGGCCTCATTTTGAGTCTGGTTTTGAGCACTTTGCTAATGCGTTAGTCGTGCCGAAAATTTCTTCCTACGAACCACCTCTAGGTAGTCGTTTGGCAAATTTAGATTATGGGAAAGATGTTATTCTAGCAGATCTAGAATTTTACAGTTTAGATAAAATTGATATTTTGTTAGATGCATCTGTCCATGCAATTATTATCGGTCAGGAAGTTCGCAAATTAGCCCCTGACTACCCAATTGCATCTGCTTAGCAAATTGGTTGGTTGTTATCGGGTCAGATGCCCTTTGCTTCAGTATCCAACTTGTCACAAAAATCATTAGTTATGGTTAATGTTGAGGAAACTCAGCTTAATGAGTTGGTTCAGCGGTTTTGGATTATTGAGGAACCTCTCAAGCCTCGAAAAATTTTGAGTAAAGATGAGATAGCCTGTGATGAGATTTTCATCAATTCACACTCTCGAAATTCTAACGGCAGGTATGTTGTACGGCTTCCTTTCAAAGTTAATCCTAAAACTCTTCCTGAACTACAAAGACAATCGTACCAATCAGCGTTGGCAGTTTTCCATCATTTAGAACGAAAGTTTGTGAGAGATAAGTCTCTACATGATGCTTATTCAGCATTCATGTCTGATTATATATCTTTGGGCCATATGATGGAATTACCGGTTGACAAATTAGCAGCTTGTTATCTACCTCATCATGGAGTTTTTAAAAACAACTAGTTGCGAGTAGTTTTTAATGGATCAGCTTCTTGTAATTCTAGTTCCTCGCTTAATTCCATTTTACATTCTGGAGAGAATTTTTTGCTTAGCTTATTTGATATTATTATCAGATAGACATTTTACAAATTCGTCTTTACTACTGACATTGAAAAAATGTTCCGACAAGTTTTAGTAGCTCCTGAAGATCATGAGTTTTAGGCCATTTTATGGAGACCTAATGCATCTGTACCTATTCGATCTTACGTCTTAAACACTGTTACATATGGTTTGACAAGTTCACCTTACTTGGCCACACGTGTTTTAAGACAACTTGCCAAGGATTACACTGAATCTCATCCTATAGCTGCTCAAGTTCTTTGTGAAGACTTCTATGTGGATGATTGTTTGTCTGGTAGCCATACGTTAGATGATGCTAAGATTAAATGTCAGCAACGAATTGAATTGTGTGAATTAGGTCAATTTTCACTGAAAAAATGGTCAGCCAGTATATATGATATCAGCCATAATGAGTTACCAGTAAGCCGTTTATCTAGTAAGCCAAAGATCCTAAGTGATGATGAACCAATTGTTTCAGTTTTAGGCTTGTATCGAAATCCTAGTAGTGACGAGTTTTGATTTTGCGTTACAGTAAACGTCGACACACCCGATCGCTGGATCAAACGCACTTTATTAGCGCAGTTGTCAAAATTTTTTGACCCCTTAGGATGGTTGGCTCTAACAATAATTTTTGCTAAAATACTATTTCAATCTCTTTGGTTGTTGCAAGTGTCTTGGGATGATTCTCTGTCACATGATTTGGTTAAACCTGGACTCATTGGTTGAATGAAACACCTTTGTTGAACGAAGTTCGAATACCTAGATGGAATCATTTTTCGCTAGATTGTGAATCTCTCGAACTTCATGGTTTTGCCGACGCTTCTAAAAACGATTATGTAGCGGCTGTTTATTTACGCGTTGTTCGCGAGGGTGAGATTTTTGTACATTTTCAATTAGGCAAAACGAAAGTAGCTCCGATTAAAGGGCTAAATATTCCAAGACTAGAGCTATGTGCTGCAGAATTGTTATCTACAGTAGTTAGTCATTTCGTTGAGGTTAATTCATTGAAAGCAATACCAGTTCACATGTGGTCCGATTCTAGGAATTTACTATATTGGCTCAATGGAATTCCTTCCAAATGGCCAGTTTTCATAGCTAATAGGTGTTCAAAGATTCATGAATTGACTCCATGTGCTAAGTGGCATTATATCACGTCAAAGCAAAATCCAGCGGATGTAGCTTCTAGAGGTGTTCTTCCGAGCCAATTACTGAATCAAATATTATGGTTTCAGGGCCCTAAGATTTTTCATAAATTGCACCCTAATTATCCAGAGTTTGGAGTAAAAATTATTGCCCCAACCTCTATAAATGTAAATAGTTCAATGCCTTCTGTAAATAGTTTTGTAAATAGTTCTGAGTCCTTTTATATGACTCTATTAACTCGTTGTTTCAAGTGGGAACGGTTGCTAAAAGTAACAGCATATTGCCTTCGTTTTACATACGTTGTTTACATAAAATTAAACAAAAGAATTCATATTTACCTATAGCTGGAGATCTTAACTCCCCTTTACAGGCTAGTTTGCAGTTTATAGACTTGTATTCTTTTACTGAAGTTGACTCGATTCACCTTTCAACATCAGAAATTGATTGTGCTAGACTGTGTCTAGTGTATCAGCACCAACAATGTCACTTTTCCACTGAGTTCAAGGTACTAACTCAAAATCAAGATCGTAGTTTAGAAGATAGCTTACCACTACTTCGATCTAGCCGTTTGCTTAATCTTACGCCGTTTATAAACTGCGGATTGATAAAAGTTGGGGGTAGATTGAGTAGAGCCCTACTTGATGATGATGCCAAACATCCCTTGATACTAACAGATAGAGATCAGTTGACGTTTATGCTTATTGACTATTATCATCAATTAACTTTACATGGTGGAGTGCAGTTGACTATTATTACACTCCGTCAAACGTACTGGATTGTAAATGGTAGACGGACTGTAAGAGCTGAGCTTACTCGTTGCATCACTTGTAAAAGATATAAGTCCAAACCACAAACTCAGTTAATGGGAGACTTGCCTTGTTCTCGTGTTACTCAGAGTCCTCCTTTTCAAAAATCAGAGATCGATTATGCTGGCCCCTTACCAATACGTTTGTCAAAAAACAAGGGTAAAGGAACTTTCAAGGGTTACATTGCAGTTTCTATCTGCATGTCAACTCGTGCAGTACATCTTGAAGTTGTGGAGGATTATACAAAGGAGGCATTTATATCTGTTTTTTACAGATTTATATCTAGATGTGGCCACTGCACTGATTTATTCAGTGATCATGGCACGAATTTCATCGGTGCTGATACTGAGTTGAAAAGAATGTTGGTAGAACGTAGTCATGACCCTAATTTTGCCTATGAATTAGGTAAATCAGATACACAGTAGCGTTTTATTCCTGCTCCGGCTCCACATTTTGGGCGTTTATGGGAATCAGCAGTCAGATCCGCTAAACATCATTTGAAGCGTGTAATCGGCGATCAGATTTTGACAGTAGTTGAATTTTCTACTTTATTGTGTAGATTAGAGGCATGCCTCCACTCTCGGCCCTTGGCTCGCCTTAGTGATGATTTTTCTGAGCTTGATCCTTTTACCCCTGCTCATTTTTTGATCATGAGGTATTCATTTCTTGTGCCAGAGCCCGATATTTCTACTGAAAAGGTATCGCCACTTAAACACTGGAAGCTAGTGACACAATCTCTCCAAGTCTTCTGGAAAAGGTGGTCACTTGAATACCTTTCTACTTTACAAAGTCATTGCAAGTGGTTGAATCCTCAACGCTCAGTTAAGCCTGGTGATCTCGTGCTCATAAAAAACAAGTCCTTTCCACCTGGTAAATGGCCTTTAGGTATGGTTGTTGAAGTCTATAAGGATGCCAAGTCTCTCGTCAGAGTCGCCAAGATTAGAACCACTTCATCTAGTTTTGTAAGGCCAAAACACAAACTAATATTCTTGCGTACCGTATCTGAGCTTGAGTCAGGACACAATAATAATTAGTCTTATTTAGATCAATTTATTTTCTTTCATTTACTATTATGATTGTTGAATCTTATATCTTAAAGTTACAAACCTTGCAAATATATATATATAATTATCAGTAATTTGTTTATTATGTTTTTTTATTTTATTTTTCGAATTATTTGCTATTGTACGTGGAAAGCGTTCCACTGCTTTATTCACACGGTACTTAATTGTATATTATCCATCCGCCTGTCCATCAACCTTGGGACTATGTAAAACATCAGTATTACTGATTGTTACCATCTGAATGTCATTATATTAAAAAAAAAACTTTTATTATTTCCAATTTTTGTAATTGGAATGCGATCCACCCTTTTGTCTTTCCAAGACTTGTTATTGACATACATTCGTTACACTTCTGTCTATCAACCTTAAGATTATGTGCAACATCAGTAACATTGTACTGATGTAAATAGAAAATTTAGTTTATGAGATTTGAAATCTCACGCTTTAGTATATTCTCTTACCTATAAGGGCCAATTATAAGCGTGCGCGCGGCTATTAATACACCAATAGACTCTGTTTCATACTTGCCTTTGTCCAGCAGCTTGCTGCTGCTGCGGTTATCATTAGTCAGCCTCAAACGCCCTTTTCGGTAAGTCGTTTTGCGCTCGTGTTTATAATTTTCACGTGTATCGTTTTATATAAGATTATTGTAATGAAAACGATTCACATTTTCTATTGACACGTAATTTCTCAGTCTGACACAAAATTTAGTTCTTCCTTATTTTATCTTGCATGTAAGCAAGTATTATGACTTGTTAAAGTCGAATTAAATAGAGAGATTGTTTTTTATAATAAATGGCTAAATTGTTTAAAGTGTGTTGTGCATTTATTATTGTGTCCTTTTATTAATCCTTTTTTCACGCTCCCCCAAATCTGGCTTGCGATACACAAAAATATACAGTCCACTATCTTACTGAGTTTTCTTTCGAACATTACCCCTGTAAAATTTTTTATTCATTTTAATGACGTACTAATAATTTATTTGATCTTTATCTGTCTCTTCTGCGTTACAAATTTTTTTCTAGTATTTACTTTACTTTTTCTATGAACACTAGAATATAGTTTAATATTACCAACTAAAGTTGGTTTTAAAAGACAACTACCACCTACTTCAACATTTATAGGCTTTTTTACATCAATGAATCGATAAAAAAATCCGTCATTATTTACAACATGATCTGAGCAACCACTATCGAGGAACCATTCAACTCTACTTGCATAGCTGTTTAGTTTACAACGCAACTCGTTGGGTCGTTCCTCTAACTCCAGACTAAAACTATTTATTATATCGTCTTTTTTTTAGTGTTTTTAGTATTTTGCTGCTAACCACCTTCCCGTCAATGTTGACTAAAGCCTCTTCCAACTCCATGGTCTTGGTTATTAGTACTTTCTTGTTATTTTCCGGAAACTTGTTTTTAATTTTTTTCTTATTATTTGATTAACTCTTTTTTAAGATTTAATAAGTGTTAAATTTACACTTATACATGGACCCTTAGTTCTCAATTATTAGGAGCCAACGAAGCAGCACTTGAGAATAAAAAAAGAGCAACATTAGCCAAGAACTCGTTTCCTATGTTAAAAATGAAGACTATGAGATACTGGATCAACAATAACACTTGTCAACACTATAAACAATACCAAGAGAGACTCTACAAGAACGTGTGTACGTAGCATTGACCTACTTTAAATGTATGACTGTATAAAGTACATTTACATATCGTCTTGCACTCATTGTATTTATGCTGCACCCTAAATGTCACAAGTGACATAACTGACATAAATTTTCTCACATTCTAACAAAAGTTGAAAATAAAACAACGCATACTGAATCAATCGAAATCTTAAACATGTGAAAGCCATAAGTGTTGGAACAAGCAGTAAACCATTATTAAATTTAAAAAATGCTCTAATAATACATAAATTAAGATGAATTAAAGTAAGAAAACATGAATTTGAGGATAAAAAGCTTACAAAGCAATTACACAGAATAAAAAAACGCAGGAAATTTACAAGCTAAGGTAGAATCTTAGATCAATGCTTTATTACTAGAAACTAACCAGATACAAGTTATCTTAAAAAATCTTACAGAAACTATTTCCTATTTAATACAACAAAATAGGCCTATATTTTCAGTTAGACTAATACAGTATATTAGTTATTTCATAAACACCATTTCTCATCAAGAACTGCCCATCCCAATAGACGCAATAAACACTTAATCGTCATACAGACAACCTTAATTTCATTAACAAATAGTAAAACAATTATTTGATAAACGTTATCTCTTGCCTCAACTGAGAACTTGAAACTATTAAAGTGCATATAATAGTTATCACATAAAAAGACAAATAGTTCTGATAGTATTATCACAGCTCGCATGATATCGAATGTGAATTAGTAAAGGCTGACATATAGCATTTTTCAATACTATTTTATCGACCAGTCAGAATAATATACATTTTTTTTACGTGTATTTGTGCGTATTATAACTGTGTAATACAAAACCAAACTCTTACGTGGTGGAAAAATTCTTAAATCCTAAAAACTTTTATCCTTATAAATATGATGTACAAATGTTTGAGGCTAAGTCGTCTTTTGGCGTTCTGCAACAAAAAAAATCCAGCATCGCAGTTTTTTGTAGAGAAGGTTAATATATGACTCTTCGTTCATTGGAAATGGTATGGTCAAACAAGATTTTACATGCACTATAAAAGACGCAAATAAATTATTTGACTTTGGAACTAATCGATACATAATCAGCAATATAATTTTTTTCCTTTATATTTTACAACCGTTTCTTAAAACTATGTCCAACAGGCTCTTTATTTCTGTGTTATTATGCATGTATATAGTATCGTCATTAACATATTAAAAAACCGCATCAGATTTAATGTAATCAACCACTTACATAGCAATCAGGACCTTTTTAACATAGCTTCTGAACCGTTGGACCTTGGCTTGAAATACGCACATGAGCAACTAGTTTTTAGAGATGTTAGCCAAGTGTGAAAAGATCAGATATCGAAATCGGAAGCCTGTGTTATCAAGCTTCTAAGCCATAAAATCCACAACATAATCTACCGTTTTAACGTTGTTCAGCGATAGCATTAGCCCACTACTTACCCTCATTATGTTTAGATCAGAAAAAAAACTTTTATAACAATCGTACAAATCCATCCTAACTGCAAACATATTTTCAGGTAATTTAAGAATTCAGACAAATATTGTTAAAGCAGTTATAATTTTCTTGATTGACATAACACTATTCTTTTTAGTCCTCAGTAAAAGCTATTCAGTATTTACTAAAAAAGCATTCAAGAATTTAATAACAAAACTCAACCAAACTTGTACTAGCTATACACCTATCAGTCTGTTCCACCCTAATTTTTATTGCAATTTAAGAGGACTATTACTCATTTTAGAGAATAATGTGAGCCCTTCATCCTAAAGAACCAAAAAAATTTACGATGACCTAACATTCTCCTAATTAAGGTAGGTCACAATATAGAATAAATATGCAAGAATGGAAAACGAGTCACAGTTATAGATGCAAGAACAAGAAAAGTCAAGCACTATTGAAACGTTAGTGAAGACAATTCTATGACTTTATAATGATATTATCAACGTCTCCCACAATGATGTTTACTTAAGCCCCCAAAATCTACCTGAAACATCTGAAGAAAATGGGAGTAGTTGCGTGTATGCACCCTTTACATCGGATCAAAATTTTTTAACAACCAAACTATTAGTCCCAAATTTTGTAAAATAGAGGCTGTTACTTACAAATTGGTATTTAGTTTTAAATGCATCAAATTTTTTTTGATAGTTTCACGTCTCTCAAACTAATACGTTTTTCTTCCCTTAAATACCACTTGCGTTAAGTTAGATGACACCAATCACTCACAAACAAGAAAGTCTAATACCAGGAATCTTTACACTGATAGGATTTGCAGTAACAGCATCTTGGCTCTGTACGCTCATGTCCAAACCAGACAAAATCACGAAGCCTAAGAGTCCCTAAGAGAGCCTACAGTAAAGATGGCCAGCTCTGTCTAAAGCTAACAAAATTGATAAGACACATTCTGAAGATGAATTATTTTGGGCCTCTGAATATGGTTTGGCTAGTCTCCACCTCCATAGAAACAACTACTCGAAGCATTTAAGGACATGCATTATGCATATCGTTGTGAATGAAATATTGTTAATATTTAAGGAAATTGTATCTATTTAAGAAATCAGCTTAAGCTATGCGTTGGACAATGTAACACAGTGAGGTCAGAACGACTAAGTACTACACCAAGAAGTGAATGCACTATCTGGCCATCTGCGCAACTTACTCAACTACGGGACTTAAGAAAATATTGTGATATGCTACCATGCTGGTCTAAATATCGCCAGGTGAGTAAAGACCTTGGAGAAGTACGTAATATCTAGTGACGTTCGTTCACTGTTGGTAGCAACTACCATATGGCATCCTTAGATTAGCGGCTGCATCCATAGATCAATATCATCGCTCGATTTGTAAATGGTCTGTTCCCAACAACTTACGCTCCTTTAACTTTATATCTACTAAATTTAAGATCAGGTCTAGGGCTGCAAGCTGCACCGTTTCCTGGAATATACTAATTAAATGTACCACAACTTCCTGATTCATTTCCAGACCCACTTAAGACTAATCATATAATGTAGAGTTCAAATTGGATCGTGTTCTATGGGCTTAGCGTCTTTTTTACAGAATTAGAGAACCAGTTACTTAATAAACAAGAATAATACAGCAAAATAAACTTATTAGTATTTATCTAATTGTCTCAATTCTTATTGCTATAAAAGTGTATGAATGAATCAACTTCTGATAATTAATAAATTGAGGTTCTTCTCTTTTGAACATACGTTAGTAACGAAGCACTTAGCTTTTTTTACTTTCCTCCACAGAAAAGCTGTCAATTTTAGATCGTCCATCACACGTAAAGGTACTTATAAATGACTTTTAATAAGTTGATTGCATTAAAATATGCTGTACATAAGCACACTTGCTGTTCACGTGCTACACTCCACCTGTATATATCTAGGCGTTAAAGTTGCGATGCAGAGCAGTGACGAAATAATACTCAATATCGCCATATCAATAAGTTCACTCCAATTAACCATAAAAAAGTTATTGAGTCATTTACTAATCATGTGAATCATTTACATTAAAATAACCATATGTCTTAAAGCAATTTTTACTAAGTAATCGTGCAAATTTACTTTGTGGATACAAAGTGGATATTAACTTCGGCCTAACTGTTGCAGCACTGACTTATTTTTCCTGTTATGCTTTATTAATAAATATACACATGTTAATTTGAATTGTGAGTTATATTAAAATCTGTGAGAAAAATAATACATGTATTTTCTAATGTTTTACTCAGTGCGTCTAAAAACCAACAGTTCTTACGAAAGCATACAATGATTCTACACTTTCTCTGACCAGACTGGCAGTGTAGGGACAGCTCTCCCTACTTTTACCTTTCATCCAAGCTTCCCTCATTCTAACAGCTTAAATTTAATCTTATACCATACAGAGGTATAATCATCTTGGGTCAAATGGGTCACGTCTTTTGTCCTCGCATAGAATCTGAGTAATTTGTAAACGATTCTTGATCATGGCAGATTTTTTTTTTTAATTTTTTTACTGTTGTTATTCATTTAAGTGTCTTTCTTTCATAAGATTCATTTTATTTATAAGTCTGTATTTGGAAAGCAATACAGTTTTTTATAATAAAGTTACTGTTTATTTTATAAACTATATTTTTTATTTTAATAATATCATAATAATTATGAAACAGTTCTTCAGAATTGAAAGTTTATAATAATATTTTTATGTGGAAATTAAATTACTTTGCAAGTAAAAAGACTTTTACATTAAGTACTTACATGCTTGTGCAGCAAATATTATGATATTGTTACCACACCACCTTGCGGTAAGTATCTCAGTGCATTTTTTTAAGGGGGTTATCGTGATACAATACGCAGTAAAAATTTGGTGTATCACCAAGCTGATAGAATACCCTTTGCTTCTCGTAACGAGGGATTCTTATGAGTGAATGTACTCGCACATGCGCAGTTCAAGTCTAGTTATCCGTTTGCTTCGTTTTCATCACATTTTTGCAAGATGTGCTACCTTACGCTACAACATCTCATAAACTTTAAATCAAGGCATTATGAAATTTGCGACAATGCCTATTAATGTAGTCAGTTTTAACACATCAGTTTTTTACGAAAATCTATAGGAAATCAAATGAGTCTTATTAGAATACGTATCTCTAACAGCATGCTCGCAACGACCTTTGTACAAGAGCCCGTGTATAACAGAAAAAATATAAGATTTTTTTCTCAAAAACTACGAAGCTTGTTCCTCGAAAATTTTAATATGTCTTGTGCAGTAATAAAATGAGCGTCTCATAATTTTTTCTTTTTAATTTTATAGAAAATTAATTATCACGATAACTCCCTTGAATAAAAAACTGAAATTCCTGAGCAATACTTAAATAAAAAAAAAAAGTGACAAGAACTTAGTTAAATTTGATTCAAAGTTACTTAACGCTATAACAATCCTTACCGATTTAACTTTTTCTTCAAGTGGTTTCCCACGTTGGTCTATTCCACTCGTAATGCCCGAATCTATTTCTTATAAGATAAATATATTTATCACTAAAGAAGACTATTTAAGAGTATAATTATCTATATTTTTTATTTTAATA
>NW_019379716.1:142934-153387 GCF_000648655.2 Copidosoma floridanum
TATTTTAAATAATAATGATACTTTCTTAAAGTAATCTTCCGAAATAGAATCATTATAAATGGCGAGGAAACCAGCAGAATGTATGTTTAATATGGTTTTTTTTTTATTCAAATCATATTATCTAATTTTCTACATTAAAATTATCTTATAAGAACGATTATTATATAACATTATGAAACAAGCTTTTAGACCATCTGACGTCAAAAAAATGAGTTAGCTATTCCATTTTCCTAGACTTAAGTTACTAAATCTTTCATTTTAGCAGAATAAAGTTATAACTTTGAACAGAAACTTAAATAGCAAAAATCTTGATTAGATGCAACAAAAATAACATTTAATTATATTATAAAAGTTTTGAAAACGCAATTTTACGAGCTCCTTTACATTTTTAATGTATTTATTAAGCTTTCAAAAATCAGTCTAGTTACATTAGAAAACCATGATAACTCACTTCCAGCTAGTGAGTGACAGGAAAAAATTTAGTACACTTGTGACAAAATATATTTTTTAATTGAGTTAAGTAAATAGCAAATAATTAAGCAAGTTAGTTTCTAGATTCAACGGAGAGTTTATTTATTTGTATTTGCCATTCGGTAAACTATTAGTCAATTAGTTTTTAAGTTTTATTCTAAACTGTGTGAATAACAATATTTTTTTAGTCTTTGACTCGTCATGGATCGATGATTCACTGTTAAGTAATCTGCAATATGTGGAAGATTGAATATTCAAAATTATTTCATGTTATGTATGATCCAGAAACCAATATCTTTTTCTTACATAATTTATATATACCATCACAAATACGTATATTTTCTGGATTATAAAGACAAAATGGACCATAAAAATCGTAAGAAATATTCCTTAATTTCAGTTTTTGATTCTTTGCTTCTCCACACTGAGTCCCCCCAATAATTTGTTTTGAATAGTTAAGATTTAGATGCACAATTTGAGCTCTTACATTTATTAGATACTTTGTATTTGCTCTCTATTTACTGAGCAATCTATCTGAAACATATTATTTCTAGCAGCAGTGCCTTTCACAGCGGTTTAAGAATTTATAATATAATTTTATTGTTGATGACTGATTTCTACTGCTTCTATATTGTCTTGGAGCTATAATTGTTTTCACAACGTTAACATCGTCTGAGAACAAGATTTACTAACATGCCTGTCTCTTTAGGTATTTGTCTTATAGTTGTTAGCAGTACTTGTATATTATTTCTGATAAAAATTCATAGTAGTGCTCAGACTGCTTGATTTATTAGTCATAACAATTCCTAATGAAGGTGCGGTTTGCAGAACGTAGCCATACCTCATATTGGGTAGAATATCCAAATGAAAATCATGATAAAATCTTACAAACTAACCTCCAGGTAACTAAAAAAAGTATTGATTAGGATTATGTAGGCTTAATGCTCAAATTTCAATTTTTTTTCTTTGATAAAACGGAAGTCATTCCCATCATATAGCGAGTGAAATGGTTGTGATAAGGCAGCCTTATACAATTACATGCCTGTTTCTCAAGAGATTTAAGCTCTTTAATTAGAGATTTATGTCAAATACGATGAGATATTAATTTATACCTTGACTACTATTGGTATACAAGTGTATAACAGGCTATATATCTTTTCTTAAGCTCAGAAATTTTTTTTTCATCCTGATAAATTCTTCTTTTTCTAATTTTTTAAACATTAAGTTGTTTATTATTTATACTCTTCATTTTTGCAGTCTTGAATTAATTTCCTTGTTAGTCACTTTGTTTTTTTTATCAGTTTATTGTGACGGCCTAATGCCCTAGTAATTGGAATCACTAACTCACCATCTATGTGTAGGTGTTCTTCATCATGCCCATTTAACCAATTATTTGATATTATACCTATTATACCACGGACACAGTGGGACAATTTCCGATAACATACCTTGCCAGTTAAGCTGGTACTTCCTGTACCAATAGTATATTGGGTCCATTCCACCACTGTGTAATCTTTCTTCTGAGAATACTCCATATCTTAAAACATAATTCAGCCAGTGGTATGTACCGAAGCATCGGATCTGAGCTAATTAGTCTTTTTGGAGGAGTCCAATGTTTCAAGGACAACTCCTTGCTAGTAAGGTCAGCAATTTCGTACCTGATGCATGTCATTTAATCCCTACCTACAGCTTAAAACTATTCCACATTCACCTATACCCAAAGACGTGTGGAGCTAGAAAAAAATCCTGGGGTCACTTTGAAGAAAAATTGCACGGAACAACCCGCTCCGAAACGGCATTGTATCAGCACCAAAAACTCTTACCAGTAAGCTAACACCACTGTGCTTTGTCATTTTGCAGTTAATAATATAAGAATACTTTGGATAATTAACAAAAAAATATATTGCTTTCAACAGAAAATTAACAACTTTCATAAGTTATTCTTGATAGTCATCTGGTTTACTAACATCATAGACATTTTTATTTTTCGCTGATAAATTCAATGTCCTTGGGATGATTTTACCAGAAACTTTTGTAGCAATATCAGAAGTCTGTGTAGCTTCACCACAAGTAATTTTAAGTAGTTAACAAAATATAAATAATTATTTATTCAAATAGTTATAATACATTTAGTAGTCTTATTTTTCTTATCATCAAATGTATTCGCTATTACGTGATTTATTAATCTAATTACAAATTTAAACGCTTTTTTTTAAAATTAGCTTATTGTTTTTAGAAAATTATTTTATAAAAGGCAGCAAACTTTCAATAAGTCTTACATCCACAATCTCATCANATGAAAAGGACATGTTTAGAAAATCGAAAAAAAAATAAGAATATAAACACTTGTAATTTTATTATAACACTAGCTTTTCTAAGGCTTCCCATATTATGTCCTAAAAAAATATCTTAAATTAGAAAATTGATTAATCTAAGAGTATACATAAATAATGAGACTGTATTATAAATTTCAGCTTATACGGGAGCCATACGAAAATATTCAAAATGGCTTGACTATTTTCAATCCACTTATTTATGGCTTAGTATCTTATAAATTTGTTCCATTAACCTATGGAGAGCTTGATAGTTTTAGTTTCATTATGACAATACTCGGAGTTTTCTTTATGTAAGTATAATACTAAATTTTTCGACTTCTACATTTCCGGATTTAATATATTACTAAAATTACCTATAAGTAAACATAATAGGCTATATAATAAGTATAACAAAAGTATTTTTTTATGATTATACGAAACAAATTGGAAGGTGACGCAATTTAATGGACGTGATAATTTTTGAAATTTTCCTTGATGATAACCATTAATTTAAAAATGACAACGGTTTCAGCATAATGGTAATATTAAAAATAATAACAACAGTTACTATGACCGTAGAAATAATAATAATTATTATTATTGTTATTGTTATTATCACAAATATTTCTATTACTTTTTAGTGGGTTAAGGCAGTCAGCCTATGGATTGCGTGCTCTCCAGGTGGTGAATTGAGGCAGGCTTTCTAAGGGTGTATAATGCCGAGCCACTGCGGCGGTCAAAGCTTAAATTTGTGGGTGGCTGGAACAAAATAAAATTGCTCTCGTGAACCAAAATGCTGAGAAGATTACCTCGTGAATACATCTGAGGTAGGTTCCTGAATAAACGTACAATGGGTGACGCTAATAAAAACTTAGTACTCTAGGCAGTAACCTATGCAAGGGAATCTGCTACCAGTTCTGACCTGGTGAAAGCCCCAGTGACTAGTATTGAATTTACAAATTCTAGGGAAGGTCACAAAGGCATCCAGATCGAAAGTAAGAAAACAGCCTCTGATAAAAGACAATCATCAAAGAGCTTCATAATCCTGCCTAGCCATGAAAGAGACAGGCTGCTTAGCACTAGAAGCGAATCAAGTGACATCAGTGCTGCCAGCTTCCTCAGTAACAACACCAAGATGGATCTTGAATATACCAGGAAGTTAACATAAAAATTTACTCTAGAGCAGACAAGGGAGGACACCATATTCACAGAACTCAAGGAAATAATCATCGATCAGGTGGAAGCAGCAACAACGACGTACACAAAAACAGCAAAGCCAATAAAAAAAGGAATGAAAGTGGCGTTGAAACTTTTGCAGATGTTTAAGAATAGCCGTGAAGAAAGTAGGAAAAAGATGGAAGACCTCCTAGATCAAGCCAATAAAAATCTATTGCAAAAGACGTACAGATCAAAAAAAAGGAAGAGAATCACACGCTCTATCCAATCTAGATACGTAAAATGCGTGCTGACAAAAATGCAGAACAGGAGCCTGGAAACCCTGAAGAAGACTCTTAACCCCCACTAACAAGAAAGGAAAAAAAACTTAGAAAAATTAAGAGCTTATCCTTCAGATAGGAATTAATAGTAGTGACAGCGGCAATTGTGATAATGCCAGAAAAAAAATACGTGTGGGTCTCGGGGCCACCGAAAGATGTAGAACGTCAAAGAATATGTTTTTGAACTCGGTAGTCTTTGATTATCAATGATAAAAAAAATATTTTTCGTTAGATTATTGTCATCGTCTCCAGGGTTATTTTGCAGCCCGAGATACCTGCGAAGCAGGGACGTAAGGCAGCCACGTAGCAGTGGCGCTTATATGGTAAATCCTATTTTTTCCACCGAGCATGCACCAGTCTCTCAAAAACGTGCAAGGTAGGAAAGGTATTCATTTTTTTGACTAAATAACTTTCATTTCATATTTTTAAATGAAAGAGACAGTTTGTTTATAAACATGTTTTTTATCAGTGAGTATTATAGATTAGAGAAAAGCAAATTATGATGATAGCAAGCAAATTATTTTTTTGTTCGTTAACATATAAACAACGAGAACGAGAAAGAACAAGAACAAACGGTAAAGAGTACTTATATACTACCTACCTACACACAGCTACATACATTAGTTTAACAATACATTTGTGTGTATTACTTTCTTTGTCTCTATGTCTCTTTTCAGATACCTGTTTACTGTGCGTAATTGCGCACGTGCGCGAATTCCGGTGGCTCTTTGTTAAAGACAGGTTAAAATGGAGTTTGAATAAATGCAATTTAAAGACCCTGTAAGAGCTTTGAATTATCGTCAAATACTTATATTTTAGAGTAATCCTGTTTACAAAGAAGAAATTTTAAAGAAATAATAAAAAAAATGATGGTTATTCTAATATTAATTTATCATTTTGGAGAAGAGAAAATATCCAAAAAAGCAATAAAAAAGGCTTACCTGTATGAGTACAACAAAAAGAGAAAGAGAGCGATCGCGACAGTAGACGATCAATGGCTCTTTCTATCTAACTTACTTCTACAGATACAGTCAAAATGACTTTTTCACTTTTTTTTAAATATTTTGCGCCAGTCGAATAAAAATAAAGAGTGCTTATTGACAGAAAACTCTTCGCCCTATACGCTGGTATTTTTATTTTTTCTGTAAATGAAACCGTTAAAAGATATAAGCAAAACGAATCTTAAAACACAATTTTACATAATTTGAACATTATTAGACTACTCAAAAACAATCGTAACTATTTCTTTTGAAATCGGTGCGCTCAATTATATAATACATAAAAGATGCCCAATTATCAATTAATTTTCCAATTCAGAAGTTTCTCGGTTGGTATTCATAAATAATAAGAACAAAGGTTGAATTGACATGCTGCGTGCCTGCGTAGCAGAATTGATAAAGTCCCCGACTACCAATCCAATGGCTCAATTCTCGGAAGAAAATTCTCGTTAAGATTGTGGAAGGGCAGAGCTTTACCAAGATTTAAAAAAAAAAAGACGAGATCATGGTAAAGGGAAGCACTACGACTCAAAAGGAAGATCTTCTATATAAAGTTGAAGGAGTAAAGGACCAAGATACTCTTTCTTACAGTACATCTAATCAAAGGGCTAGAATATAATAGAAGTGAATAGGCTATTAATAGGCATTAGAAGCTGCCAGCTAAGGAGACGGGTTGAAGTGCTCAGATACTACCAGTGTCTGGAGTATGGAGGAAATTGCCTGGAACTGCAACAAGGAGAGCCGGTCAAAGCTAAGCTTTTGATGTGGCAGCTGCAATTACCGTAGAAAAGATTGCAAGGACAAAGCCCAATGTTTCACTTGGGGAACAGAAAGTGCCAAACATAACTAGAAAAAATCAAAAGTAAGGTGCCTACTAGACGCAAATAGAGTTCAAAAGAATGAAAGCTACATGACCATTGCAGACACAAGCTGCGCTGACTTACCCTAGCCATCAGTCAAGGGAAGCAAGAAAAATCGATATTTCAGCAAAACAGCAGAAAACCAGACGGGATAAAGAGAAGGCAACATCATGATGGTAACAACACTCTGATGGAAGGCCACGTTAATGGTTAACACTCTGTACTCTCTTCTATCGTGCATTAAGCATACTGGACGACCTCGAATAAGGAAAAAAAAAAATTATAATAAAATAGTTATAATACATTTAGTAGTCTTATTTTTCTTATCATCAAATGTATTCGCTATTACGTGATTTATTAATCTAATTACAAATTTAAACGCTTTTTTTTAAAATTAGCTTATTGTTTTTAGAAAATTATTTTATAAAAGGCAGCAAACTTTCAATAAGTCTTACATCCACAATCTCATCAGAAAAATCTTCCGTATCTTGACTTATATTTCTTTGTTTTTTATTACTTGCTGCATTAAACTAGATTTTTTTTTTTTAAAAGAACATCTTGTTTTTTACAGATGCTTTTTTCTGTTGGTTCTCATTCTGACATATTATTTTGGTTCTGTTTGGTATTGACTGTACTGACTGTATTGTGGAAGTGACATGGTTGATCTTTGATAGCTTAGTTACAGCCTGTAAATAGTGGCTCCTTGTGCACCTAAGAGTACAGAAAGTAGCAGCAACAACGGACCCGAATATAAATTAAAATGAGAAAGTAATAAGCTATTTACATACAGACTATTTAAGAGATGTTGAAGTGTGGCTGTATGCGAGAGGCATTGAGTGTTATTTCTCTTTACATGTTACGGCAAATATGTACAATAAATAGCTTTTGCTCTAAGCACTGCAGACAGACTCATATAAAAAAATGTCGGGAACCAGAGGTACAACTAGAAGTATGTACATGTTTTAAAAAATAAACGTACATATTTTTAAAGTTAATTTTAAAGTTAAGAGAGAGTAATATGAAAAATAACAAAAGAACTTAAGAAAAGATAAACATTGCGTTTTACTTTGGGGAAAGTTTCCAAAGAGTTGCTTAGTAATGTTCACAGAATATGTAACTGAAATCAAGACCCAATTCTGAGACTGTAATAGTTAGTAATGAGAATTCAAAAGTGTATAGCTTAATATATAAATGCAACTAAAATTGACTTAAATTCAAAACAGGTAGGCTTTTTTTGACTTTGGGCCCATCATCGTCCTATAAATAATTAAGAGCATTATAATAATTAGTTTGAAATCCAATGTGAAACAAATTGCCAGATGAATTTTTTGGTGTACAACTGAGAAATCTCATAGAATTATAAGATAAATAATGAATTATTTACTGCTACAGCTTTTGAAGTACACACAAATAAATTTGTAATAGTATACATGTGATTCTTCAACGTATACAGTACATATAATTCATTTAGTTATGTGCCCTAAAAGTATTGTAATCTCATTCTAAACGGCACCAAAAACATAGCGATTACGATGTTAACTCAGTTTTTTTCGACAAATAACAGATCTTTGTTTCTCTAATGAAATAAAAGTTTCTTTAGCTTCCCCATGCATACTTCTCATTAAACAGTTTAAAAAGAGCTATGATATCAAGGCTAGTCAACTTTTTTTATAATAAATGTGGCCATTTACAAAACTGTAAGCATGTAACAACAGCAATATATCTATAGAACAATCAAAATAAGAAAGTACGTAAGTGCTGCAGTTCAAACGATTCCACTTGACTGTTAGACTGTGTATGTAGTGTAACAATATTTAAAAAAATCTGTCACGATTGGTGGGCTGTTTAGCAGAGAATGGGGATGACTCTGGGGTTGCCAAAGTAAGCCAATGTAAATACGCAACTATTAATTTTTTGCGTATAGTACACCAAAAATATTAGCACTACCTAATATTGGCGGGACGTAGTAGGGAAAACCAAGGTAGAACAAGGTCTTGTGGTATACATCAGAAGGTATCCTACTGTACCTTGGGTACCTTAGTGCTCTCATGCTGTTTGGGTAAGCCTGACTAAGTGAAGAGAATAAAAAGTTTGCCCCAGGAACTTTATTAAATATTGGGGGCTCTAGATGCATACGGTTTTTATTTAGTCAACACTACTACTATGAATACAGCCAATGCTGGAGACAAATAATAAGAAGCTTATGGACCATCTACTGTCAGAGTAAATAAATAATAAACTACTATTCTTACACTCCCATCCCCATCATGAGACACATTACACAGTGAAAGAGAACGTTGAAAAGTTCATAGAGTTACTTGCTTATAAATATCATGTTGACCAAGAATAGACCTAAGGAAAAATAATTATTCATAAGTAAAAAAATAACATGAAAAAAATACTACAAAAAATAATAAAGAAGTTGTAAATGAACAAAAAATGTAGGCTTACCTTAGTAAAAAAAATCTTACATAGTTAAAAGAACGTGGCATGAAATATGAAGGGCCAGATCAAAGAACGGATCAAGTGCTTGGCCACTATTTGCATAAATATGTTCTGTCTCGCTTTCCTACTGCTAAAGTGAGTTCATCTTCACAATTGAGGAAATAATTTTTTGATACTTTTAAGACAACTTAGAGCTTAAACAGAGGGTGGATAGGTTTTAATAAGGTCTTTAATAAGTTGCAGATCATAAGATTTAGTTTATTGTTTTACAGTAAGTGATATGTAAAAGTGAACACTGCATGGTGGATACCAGTCTAGCGTAGTAAATGCAAAACAATCAGTGGCTTCATTTTTGTTTGTTTGAATACTGACCCCTAGTAAATCACGTAATCTTAGATAGTTATTCATATGAAAGAAGCATCATGTACGGCCTACCCTGTCCAAAACATTAAAATAAAATAAATTAAAAAGTTATAGATATCTAACCGAGAGACTTTTAAAGTTTCGTAGGTCTAAATCATACATCTCATTTAGTTTTAACGGTCATTAATGTTAAATTTACTCAGGACCATAACTTTTTGGCTTATTACTTTAAATTTCACTTATCTTATACGTCTATGGTTGAAGACTTTAGCGTCAAATATCCAAATTGTGAAGCATACACTTCACCATATTCTACAAGTATCAATGATTTACTGTCAACATTTAAACAAACGCTGTATTATAAAATATTTTTCTAAAATAAACAAAAAGTATAACAGTCTCATTCTTAAAAATTCATCGATAGCACTTAATTTTTTAATTGAGAAGATGTATTTTTAATCGTAGCTCGAAAAAACTCTTGTCCTAAAATTCTACATCTGGACATGTGAACATTGGCAAATTCTGTATTGCAATTTTAAGTTTACAAGATCCAGCAAGTATAAATAAGACTCAAGTTTCTGTAAAAATGATTATTTTAAGTCCTACCTTATAAGTATTATGTGATAAAGTTTTTCATGATGTTTAAGCAATTAAAGTCTATTCTAACTTAATCACCAAAAAATAACCATAGCCCTATTTTTGTACTTACTTACTAAACTTCAAAAACAATTTATTTTCCTAATAAAAGTAGTAAATTTCATTTTAAGCTTAAAATGTCACAGATTGAGGACACTAAAAATTTACCAAAGAAAAATTGGAGTAATGGTTTTGTAAGTTACAAAAAAAATTCGTGATGTAAATTAATGAAAAGGACATGTTTAGAAAATCGAAAAAAAAATAAGAATATAAACACTTGTAATTTTATTATAACACTAGCTTTTCTAAGGCTTCCCATATTATGTCCTAAAAAAATATCTTAAATTAGAAAATTGATTAATCTAAGAGTATACATAAATAATGAGACTGTATTATAAATTTCAGCTTATACGGGAGCCATACGAAAATATTCAAAATGGCTTGACTATTTTCAATCCACTTATTTATGGCTTAGTATCTTATAAATTTGTTCCATTAACCTATGGAGAGCTTGATAGTTTTAGTTTCATTATGACAATACTCGGAGTTTTCTTTATGTAAGTATAATACTAAATTTTTCGACTTCTACATTTCCGGATTTAATATATTACTAAAATTACCTATAAGTAAACATAATAGGCTATATAATAAGTATAACAAAAGTATTTTTTTATGATTATACGAAACAAATTGGAAGGTGACGCAATTTAATGGACGTGATAATTTTTGAAATTTTCCTTGATGATAACCATTAATTTAAAAATGACAACGGTTTCAGCATAATGGTAATATTAAAAATAATAACAACAGTTACTATGACCGTAGAAATAATAATAATTATTATTATTGTTATAATTATTATTTTTGTT
>NW_019379716.1:177323-188347 GCF_000648655.2 Copidosoma floridanum
GATGATGATGATGATGATAATGATGATGATGATGATGATGATGATGATGATGATGATGATGATGATGATTGAAAACTTTAATGGTGTGGGCTGCTATAAAGTGCGTTGTCGTTGATTACAGCAACATAGCAACGAACCTGGAGGTTTGAAAACAAAGTATTAATACACTACCTAGTGGGCAAGAGATGGCGCTAAGATATAATAAAATTAATAGAAACACGTAGCTTTAAAGTTATTGAAAGAAGGTGAAGGGCTCAGTATAAGAAACGTAAAATAGATAAATAACTGAAGGAAAAGGTTATTTAGTTCAGCCAAGATATTTTCGTCAATTTATTATTTTTATTAGCATCACATAAAATAAAATTAATAATAATGATGATAACAAAGATAAACAAATAGATTTATTTAATCACAGTAGTAAGAATACAATAATTAATAATAATAAAAATGATAATAATAATAGTAAAAATACTTATATCTTATTTTGAAAATAATTTTTTGATGAACTTAAGCGGCTATCAGTGTGTGCTTTAGACGTTGTTAAGTGACAATTGTGCAGCAGTATATCAGCTTCATTTAGGAGGCATGTAAGCAGCTGTCCTTAGAAGACGGGACACTGATGGCGCTTGAGTGGTTCTCAAGTAGTACTAAAGTAGTGGCGCGGCTTTTCAACGATATTTAGGTAGCACTTTCGCAACGGCACTTGGGTCAAACTTACGTAGCATTTAAACAACGGTTCTTGTACGGTACTTAAGCGGTACTTTGTGGGCATTTGGGCAGTGTTTTGGTGGCATTTAATCAGGGGCACTTAAGCAGCCCTATGGTGGAACTTCAGTGGCACTGAGGTGCTATTTAAAAAGCAGCTTTTTGGTGGTATTTGAGCAGTACTTCGGTGGCACTCATGCAGAAATTGGCAGCACTTAAACAGTGGCACTTGGGAAGTGCTTGAGTGGTATCTGAACGGTACTTGCACGATTCTTAGGTGGAATTAAGACAGCAGTTCTTTAGCAGCACTTAATCCATACTTCGGCGGCCCTTATGCAGTTTTTGGCGGCATTAAAATGTCACGTAGGTGATAATTCAACGGCACTTGGGCAGTATTTAGGCAGCATTTAAGCAATGACCCTTGGAAGTAATTTTAGTGGCACTTAAACAGTATATTGACGGAATTCAGGCAGAGATACATTGGCAGCACCTGGGTGGTACTTAAGCTGTACTTTCATTTTTCCATTGGCGGCACTTATGCAATATTTAGTGGCATTTTAACATTGGCACTTAAGTGGAACTTTATAGGCATTTGGCGGTACTTAGGTGGCATTTAAGCAGTAGCCCTGGGTAGCATTTTGGTTGTACTTTGGTGGTCCTTGTGACGAAAATTTTTCGGCCGAGAAAACAGCCGTCCCGAATTCTCTCACAAAACTCGCTTACTTACTCCTCCTCGTCCCTCTCCACTGGATTTCTCTCCTCCGGGAGCTCTGCCGCTGGTGCTCGGCTCGGGAACGCCGAACACTCCTGAAAAGGAAACTAAAAGGGGACTTCGGGGCACCAACTACAAAAAAATAACTCCCTGGTATCACTTTCACAGCGCGTGCGCTATTTATTCTCCCTTCTCTACTCTTTACAAGTCCCACCTTTCACTCTTTCTCTCTGTCTCTCTCGAAATTGTGTAACCAAGTATTTGTATATCTCTGTATAAATAGATATATGGTTCCACTGTCCTCGAGGTAGATGTCCTGGGTTGAGCAACTCCTGGTCGTCCTCTGCCGGCCTTAACCTTTATTCAGTTGGCGATGACCCGTACCTAAATCTCTCACTCACACGCACACGCTCGCACACAATCCCACTTACACCTCTTGTCTCTCGACCTTACTCCTGGTGCCCTACAACCTGACACCACCTCTACCCACCACTACACCCCCTTTTCCACGCTTACACACACTCACCCGCGCCCGCTCGGATCGTCCCAACACTATCCCGTATACCACCCGGTGCACTATTTACAGTACACTTACCTCCTGGTGATCCTTGTGGGTTGTGACTACCTGGAATTCATCTCACTCGTCGTGACGGCTGGGCCGTTCTCTCTGCTCGTTGCCCTTGTCTGATGGTCTCTCGCAAATTCCCCTTTTTTCTAGCCTCAGCTGCTCTCTCCCGTTACACTCGACCTTGACCTCGCTCTCCGCAATCCCTTCCTCTGCCCTATCACTTCCCTAGCTATCACTAATACTTTTATTTCCTACTCTGTTCTCTCTGATGGCTCTCGCGGATACTCGTCCCACTTTCCGCGTTCTCTCGATCGTGGCTGCTACAACTCTCCTTGACTCTGCTCTCTCTGATGGCTCTCGCGGTACTGCCGCGTTATGGCAGTGCACTTCAACAGATGCGCGCGCCCCTCCCGTGAATACGAAAAATCTCTAACACTTCTAAAAACCGGTAAATTATTGGAGGTTTCCAAAAACTCGGGAATTGACGCGGCCGCTCGGTGCTCACACCTCTCCGACGTGTGACGAGCCCTCGCCCCTCTCTCCTTCTCTACCTTACACACATGCTCACCCAATCATACCACACACTCTTTCAATCCCTTTTCTGGTCTTCGGTCCTTCTCTCTCCTCTGGCTCGTAGTCCGCGGCACCGAGAACACACATTAAGAATGTGTTGTAAAACGATACATATGTAAAATATATACAGTATAATAGGACTCGGTAGCCGCCAATGACTCGCCCAGAATATAGGTATATAGTGACGTGGTAGCTTCAGCTACCACGTCACATCCTTTGGCGGAATTTAGGCAGTGGTACTTTATCAGCACCTGGGCAGTACTTCAGCAGTACTTTGGCAGAACTTGGGCAGTATTTGGTGCCATTGAAGCAGTCACATTTGGGTGGTACTTCAGCGGTACTTGAGCGGTACTTAGGCGGTATTTTGGTGGCACTTGAATAGTATTTAAACAGCACTTAAGCAGTGGCACTTTGGCGGTACTTCAGCAGCACATGGGCAGTACTTAGGTAGTATTTTGGAAGCATGTAAGCAGTGGCACTTAGGTAGAATTTTGGCAGAACTTTTGTAGCACTTGTGTTGTACTTAGCGACTTTTTCACAGTGGCAATTGGACGATACTTGAGTGTTACTTTGGTGGCACCTTGGTAGCATTTAAACAGTGATTCTTGGGCAGTACTTGAGCCAAACTTCAGCGGCACTTGGGCAGTACTTAGGCAGTATTTAGGCATCATTTGAGCAGCTGCACTTTGGCAGCATTACGGCGGTACTTCGGCGGAATTTTGGCAGTACTTGGTGACATTTGAACAGTGGAACTTGGGAAATACTTAAGCGGTACTTTGGCGGCTCTTGGGTGATACTTGAGCAGCACTTGGATGGGACTTGAGAGGTATTTAGACACAACTTGGGCGCCACTTAAGCAGCGATACTTTGGCGATACATCAGCAGCATGTGTATGATACTTTCACTGTTTAAATCCTGCCAAATACCACATAAATACCGCCGAACTACGGCCTAAGTACCGCCCAAGTGCTGCTAAAGGACCACTACCTTAATTTTGGCTAGGTACAGCCCAAGTGCCACTGAAGTACCGATAAAGTGCAACCCAATGCCACTCAGCATCACCCCAGTACCGTGCACCAGTGAAGTGCTGCTTAAGTACTTTTCCAGAGCCGCTATTTAAATACCGCTAAGTACTGCCAAAAGGCTGCAAATGTCGCTGTCTAAATGAAGCACAAGTACCGCCTAAGTGCAACTTAAATACTTTTAAAGTGCCATTGATCAAATGCTACCCAATGACGGCTCAATTACCGCCAAAATAACGCTCAATTGCCGCCGAAGTACCATCAAGAAGCAGCCCAAGTTCCGTTACTGCAAGGCTGCCCAAGTTCTGCATGATTGCTTCTGAAGTTACTGCTAAAGTGCCGCTGAAGTACCGCTTAAGTCCTGCCCAAGTTCCGCTGTTTAAATGCCACCAATTACTGCCAAAGGGCTACCCAAGTACCAAGTCGTTGCTTAAATGTCTCACGAGTACTGCTTAATTACCTTCAAAGTACCACCCAAGTGCTGCTGAAGTACTGTTGAGGTACTGCCCAAGTCTCACTGTTTTAATGCCACTAAGTACTGCCAGAGTGCTGCCCAGGTGTCACTGCTCACATGCCTCCCAAGTGCAAACTAAGTGCCAATGAAACACCGCTTAAGTACTGCCCACGTGCCGCTGTTTAAATGCCGCCAAGTACTACCCAAGTACCGCCAAAGTACCACCGCAATGCCGTCCAAGTGTTACTGTTCGAATGCTATCAAGTATCACGAAATTTCCACTTATTACCACTGCTTTAATGCCTCCTGAGTACTGTCTAATTGCCGTCAAAGTGCCGCTAATTTCATACCTTTCAAAAACCACCTAACTGCCACCGAAGTACCACTAAAATACTGCTTACGCGCCACTGATTAAATGCCACTTAAGTGTTTATGTAGTATTACTAAAGAACTAACTGGTTGCCACGGCTTAAATGCTATCCAAGTACCACCCAAGGGCCACTAAAGAACTGCATAATTACTGCGCAACTGTTTGAATGGCTGGGCAGTCGAAGGAAGGACCATGACCTTCTGAAGGCTGGGATTTGGCGAATCAATACAAGACATTACACTAGCTTCGGAGAGCCTTGCACCGAGAGTGAAGAAATGGCAGGTAATTGAGGACGAAAATGGTAGCAATCACCAATATATCGTCTTTAAAATCACTGTTACAATAGACACAAGAGGCATTGCATGCAAAACAGGATAGATTGTTGAGGAACTGGATACAGAACGACTAGCGAAAAAAGTCGAAAATGGCATCGTTGTTATTCAAAGCGATAAAGAAAACCTGAACACAGTAGAAGAAGTACAGAAGCTCGCCAAAGCAACCATACGACTCCTGAAAACTGCATGCAAGGCTTTCATGCCCAGAAAAAAGATGAAACGGCAAACGCTTAATTTACTAGTGTAATAAGGAATTGTTGAATTAAGGCACCAATGTCTTAAGCACAGACGCCTTTATCAAAGGGCCAGAGACAGATTAGAGACTGGATATAGGTACTCCGCGTACTAGCTTCCAAGAAAGACGATGCGAGCCGCTATTAAGAACAGCAAAAAGCAAAGCTGGCAGTCTCCGTGCCAGGAAGTAACTAACGACCCCTGGAGCAAAGCATACCAGATAGTGATAGAAAAACTGAAAAGACTGGCACCAACTGCAAACAACAATATGGATATCATGAGGCATATCTTGGATACGCTATTCCCAAAGCATTTTAAACTCGAGGATAAAGCAGACTAAAAGCTCATAGAAGATGTACCTTTATGTACCCAGAAGAAACAGAAGCTAGCAGCCGGATCGCTTAAAAACGGAAAAGCTTTTGCACCGGATGGTAAACCAGCAGAAATCATTACAACAGAGGTGGTAAAATACCCACAGCTGCTCTTAAACGTATACAATGCATGCTTGCTGAAGAAGTTACTTCCAACCCCCTTAAAAAACGTACGGCTGGCACTGATCGATAAAGGCAAGGAGGAACCAAACTTTCCGTCATCTTTCAGGCCCTTATGCATGCTGGATACGCCTAGAAAGTTATACAAAATGCTGCTCAAGGCCCGTCTTCTACAAGCCATACAAAACGCTGGAGACTTATTTGATAAGCAGTATAGATTCTTGAAAGGATGGTTTACTATAGGAGCAGTAGAAGAAGTAGTTAATGCAGTTCAGAGCACTTGAAATACATGCCATGGTGCAGGACTCCTCACTTTTCTGGTGACCTTAGATGTAAAGAACATTTTCAACTCAGCAAGATGAAAGGATACGCTTTAAGCTTTGAAACACACATTCATAACATCAGACTATCTCTTGATAGTATTTAGAGATTATTTCAAGGACGGCTTCTTGACTCATATGACATCAAAAGAAAAAACAAAGAAAAAAATAACTGCAGGGGCATTCTGTGGATCTATATTTGGAACTGATCTCTGTAACGTGTCATACGATGGACTGCTCCACCAAGAAATACCAGACGGGACGTTCTTGGTAGGACACGCTGACCATGCTGCTGTAAAGATCGTCGAACGCACGACTAAACTTGTCCAGATACCACTTAACCAGGTTATGCGGAGAGTGGCTCCATATATGAAAAACCATGAACTCGAAGTTGCAGCAGGGGAGACGGAGGTGGTACTATTGACGAGAAAAGAGATAGGTACCGTCATCTTCCTCAAGGTACAAGAAGAAGAAGTAATGACGAAGGAAGCCGTAAAATACCTAGGAGTTACGCTGGATAGAAAACTCACGTTTTAGAGCCACCTTGGGCAGGCAGCAGACAAAGTGGCGGCAAGAGTAGCGACATTAGGTCGAATCATGCCGAACGTTAGAGGTCCAAGGTCTGCAAAGCGCAGGCTTCAGATGTCTACGGCCCAGTCAATGATTTTGTACTGGGCTAAGATATGGGGAGAGGAGATGAACGTTGCAAACAAGAGAGTGAAACTCAGCCAAGTTCAAGGAATAGGAACCTTTTGGATAGCCTGCACCTATTGCACATTCTCAAAGTTTGCGATAAGGGTGATAGTGGGCGTAATCCCTTACGACCTCCTTGCGAGGGAAAGACGATTGAAGCACCTTATAGAGTAGGACCTAGAAAGAATGGAGGCCAAGAAAAATACCCGGAAAATCACCTGGAAACGCCGGCAACATATAGAGCAAGAGAAATCTAGAGGTAGATGGATGGCACGCCTGATAAAAGATGTCAAGGAATGGACAGAGCAAAAACACGGGGATGTTGATGACAACTTTACCTAATTTCTCTCAAATCACGGGTATTTCCTATCGTACCTCAACAAGATGCGGAAAACACAGATGACTGCTTGCAAGTACTGTGGCTACGTCAAAGATGACGCACAACATTCGTTTTTTGACTGCATCAAGATGCAAGCTAAACGAAACGTGCTGCAGGAAAGAATCGGAACCTCCAATCCTGACAACGTCATAGATAAAATTCTACTAAACTTAGAAAGGTGGCCTTCAGTAACTCAATACATACATACAGTTCTCCGGGACAAATAAAGGATGGTTTTCTGGACGACTGAGCGGAGGTGGTGCGAGCATGGATCCGATGCCATCGTGGGGGGTGTGGGGATGTGTTTTTTGCTGCAGCGCTTAGGGGGCTTAGAGGAGGGTTGTGGCGGTGCCTTGGGGGTGGGGCCAAAGGTGCGAAGGAGTCTGAGCGCGTGCAGACTCCCTTTAACCGCTTTGCTCTATCACTTTTCTGCCAATGAGCGGCTGCGGCCTGGTGGCCCATTTTTTTAGGTGCTGCAATTCCGCTTTTTTAATTTTTTTTTTTGGCTGGGCTTCTAGGGCGTGGTCGCAAGGCAGTGGGTGTGCGATATGAGGGCTTGTGCGGGTGTTTGCATGCGGACAAGCTCCTGAGAAATGCTTCGATACATCACCGTCCCACCAATGAGCAGCTGTACCTCGGTGGCGTGCGTCTCTGCCCCTTAGGCTCTGCGGTGGGTGCGCTTCTAGCCCCTTTGTTAGGGGTATTTGGGTTTTGCCTCGTGCTAGGAAGCATATGCCTTTTATTTCGCTCCATCCCTCTAAGTACGCAGAGAAAACCAGTTCGAATGCATGAGAGAAAATAGAAAATATCCTAGAGAACGCAAAAAATGCGAGACAAGTTGGTAACAAAACACTGAAGGAAGCCCGAACAAGGGGCTAAGCCTTTAAGGCCCCGGCTAAAAGGGTAAATGTGAGAGGTTCCAGAAAAAAGGACTTGCCAGTTTAGTGGGTATAGTCATAACGAGTCCCACACAGGGGAAGCTTCAAACACCCTTCTATTGTGCATAAAGGCATTTGGGATAACCGCGGAAAAAAAAAGATAATGATTATAAAAACAATAATAATAATAATAATAATAATGATATAATAAAGACATAAGCTATAATGATAAAAACAATAATGATGATACTTATAACGATCATGTCGATAGTATGTAGAATTATAATGCTAAACATAGTTATAATAATTAGAAAAATAATGACAAAAGTTATAATATTGGTGGAAAATATTGTTGTAAAGTGAATAATTAATTATAATTAGAATAGCAATGAGATTTCTAACGTTAATTACACTATTAATAAGAATAGTATCCTAAATAATAACAACAGTAAATATTATGTTAATAATCACAAAGAATTTATTTATTATGTTGAAGACAGTTATATTTGAAATAATGATGTTTAAAATTTTGACAGTTGCAATAAAAATCATAATAATTATCATAGTTACATTTGTAGTAACAATTAACTTATTTCTGACGATAATGACAGGTATGATTATCAATACGATTGTGAGCATAAGGCTAATATAAATAAGTATGACGCTACTGTTGATAATCATAATATTGACAATGATCGTTATAATGTTAATGATACAGAGTATGATGACGATAATGACGAAAGCGATAAGATTGCGTGATAAGGATAATAATGATGATTCTGATGTTGATAATGATTAGGATGATGCTGATTATGATAATAAAAATGTTGATGATGATAATAGTGCTTATAGTAAATACAATGACGCTTATAGTAAAAGGATGATGACAATAGTCGAGATGATCTTATACATAATTAAAATCATGATAATGATAATTAAGATTATGATAACATCTATAGGGACAATGACAATGATAATGAACGTAATTATGATTCTGATGATAATAATCATCGTACTTTTTATAATTATAAGCAAGGCTTCAAGATAACTTAATTATAGTTTTGATAATGATAACAAAGTACATAGTAGTTATAATATTCAAGCTTACAACAATAACGGACATAAGACTTCTGTGTTAAAGTGATAATGCAATCGTACAATCCACCATTAATGCTTATGTGTAATAATCAGGACTACTACTTTTTAATATACTGCATCAGTCATCTCTTAAAGGCAATTATACTACTTACGTTTCTCATCTCAGTAATTAAATAGTTTTATACTCTTCTTAGGCAAAGGAATGTTCAGCTGTGTATGTAGTTTTTGTCTACAAGGTGTTTAAACATAAAACCATAGTTACTAAAAATATGAAGCTGACGAAAATTTAATTGTTCAGTCTCTGTCTAAATACAAAAGTAATCGTAATCTAGTAGCATTATGACAATTCCATTTCTAATTAATACAAATTTCAGAACTCTGTGTTACATTTTCTAAATCTCATACACCGCTTGCTGCAAATACACTCTCTAAATCTGGGGACAAAACAGTAAGTTTCGCAATACAAGGGTCTTATTCAGATAAACCAGTGTATTTACTGTAAATTTCTTCCACCTTTTTATAAAAAATCTCAAAGCCTTATACTTTGCTGACAAGATAGAGCTTAACTGGTTATCAAAAGTGGAAAGTACTCAATCACAGCACCTTAATCACCAATCTTTGTCACTCTTTTCAGCAATGAGGACAGCTCAAAGCGTCACTATGTAGTATAAGCTCCCTAGTTCTAGAGAAAAAATTTACAGCACACTTACTTACATTAGTTCTAAGGTCTTTAGCCTCACTCCATCCAACAAAAACTTCAAGATCACGCTGTAATATCTAACAATTAAAATCGCTGAGTAAGGTCACTGTCCCAATTATCGCTCGTTTAAGCTTCTGCTCCCACTCTATAATTGACTGTATTTACTCAAAAATAGAAAACTAATTGAAAATCAAACTACTTTTTAAAAATAATTTATTAATCATTGTTAGCTATTGAAAAATATTTATTGAATCATGAAATCATACAAAAAATTTGAATAAAACAAACGCATTCATTGTCCCAATTATCGCTCACGAAAAATCAGTTGTCTCTATTATCGCTCACCTTATGTCCCAATTATCGCTCATACATTTAAATATATTTTTACACAGACTTTAATAGCTCAGATGCATTGAAACAAAAGTAAATGAGATTAAATAATCTTCATTTTATAAATAATGAAACGTATAATAACAGGAAAACCAATTTCGCTTAATAAAGTTATCCAGACAACGAGCTTTGCTTCCTCTTCTGTCGACAAGACACTGGTAGGGCCAGGCTTCTTTTCAGGATCTTGTTTTTGTTTTATTTTATCTCTCAACGTGGAGAATGGCACTTGGTATTTTATACTGGCTTTTTTTACTGACAATTGTTTTGATTTAGCAGCAGCAACTGCTTGGACTAGGTCTTCCTTTTTATGCTGCATCCTTTTCACTTTTACATGTTTTTTTTTACTTTTAACAACCTTGGCCTTCTTTTTTGACATAGCTTTAACCTACAATAGTGTATTTAATTTGTTTAATGCAACAAAGATATCATACTTATAAAAAAGTAAGTACAAGGCATGAACGGTACTTACGTACGTGTTAGGTGAGCGGTATCTAGTACTGTTAGGTTATGTCTATGACAAAATCATTGATCACCTTTTTTTTCACTACACTATCGCAAATTCGTATTTTCTAACACCTGGAAGTAATAGTTCAGGAGTTTTTCTGTCGCCTCATATATAATTTAAACTATCTTGACTTAATTTACTCTCCAAAAAAAGCTTGAAAAGCACGCGTACTCTCGATAGGTAGAACAACATTATGTTATGAAAAATGGCTCTGTATCAGAACAGCGAGACAACTTTTTTTTTTGGCGGTAAATTTAAATTAAAACGAACTTTTGAATCACTACATATATCAATTAAATATCAAAGATTACGATGTAAATTTTGTAAACAATATCTTACTCCTAATAAATTATTAATAACAACAATAATACTTTACTGAGCGATAATTGGGACGTGAGCGATAATTGGGACATTGACCTTACGCAATTGTTACAAGCGCATCCAATACTTCCAAAAATTTTGAGACAAACAAAACCATTGAAAATCTTTTTTCAACACGCCGTGCGCGGGGACTTCGATTATGAGCCATCTGTTGTGGCTCTACGGATCTCGATTTACACACGTGACTCACAACTCGTGCATCGCGCTCGTGCGAGT
>NW_019379716.1:189540-284521 GCF_000648655.2 Copidosoma floridanum
TAAAAATAATAATAATTATAGTAGTGATCATAATAATGATAACAATAATAATAATCATAACGTTGATGAACATGATAATGACAATAATGAAGACGATGACAAGAATAACAGTAGTTATAGTTATGATTTTAATATATAACGATAATAAGAATGAAAATTATGCTGACGACGCTAAATATAAGGACTTAAATAACGAGGATAATAATAATTATTATTATAAAAGTAATGAAAATGGTAGGTGTGATAGTATTTATGACAACAATAATTGTAGTTATTACTGACGATGATAATGTTATTTGTAGTAATAATAACAATAATAATGATGGTGATTATAATAATAATTATGACGATAATTATGATAATAACAATGACGATAATAAGGAAAACGATAATAAATATAACAATAATAACAATGAAGAAAATGACATCAATAACACTAGCTATGATTATTATTGTGATAATGAGGTTAAAGATGATGATAAGGATGAAAATTATACTGCCGATGATAAATGTGAGGTCTTATTTGACGATTGCTATATTAATTGTCATGAAAGTGTTGATTAAAGTTGGTGAGAAAGTATTAATGATAATAAAAATTATGATATAATTGACGACAATAATGTTGATTGTAGTAATAGCGATAATAATGATGATGCTGATATATGAGTATTATGAAAATACAAATAATTATGATAGTTTATAAATTTTAATTTAATAGTTTCAAATTTATCATTATTTAAGGAATGAGATTGGTAATGATAATGAGAATGACAGTAATAACGATTATGATGTTAATGATGGTGCTGATAATCTTTATGATAATGATAATGATAATAATGACGATATTAATAGTCATGATACTGATGATGATGATGATAATGATTTCGGTACTAATTATACCAATATTTATTATAATATCAATTATTATAACGTATCTTATCATAACAATAGTAACAGTCAGGACAATGACAATGATAACAATAGTTATAATAATGATTCTAATAGTGAGAATATAATGATAATGAGGATAAAAATCATGCTGACGATAATGAATACATAAACTTTAATGTAGATTATAATAAGATTAATCATGAAAAAAATGATAACAGACGGTGTAAAAATATTAATAATGATGATAATGATGATATTATTGATGACAATAATGTTAATTGTGGTGATAATGACAATGATGATAATAATGACGATAAGTATTATCAGAGCAAAAATTGTCATATTAATGATAATGAGGTGAATAATAGTTATAACAATAATATTAAAAATGATACTAATAAAAATAGCGACATAAAAGATAACAATGATAATAATAAAGATGGTGACAATGATAAAAGTTAAAATAATGACGATAAGGTTGATGTTAATAATGATGGTATTAACGATAATGATGATCATAATAATAATAATAATAATAGAAGTAGTGTAGTTAACAATTATATTCAAAATGTAAGTAATAATGATGGTTATGCTTCATACGACAATAGTTTTTATAACAAAAAAAACAATTAGTATAAAGATGGTGATAACAACACTTATAACGATGATTTTAAAAATAAAGATATTAATAGTGACATTGGCACTGATGATGATGCCAATGATAACAATGATGTGATGCTGATACTGTCGATGATTATGATGATGATAATGATAATAATAATAATGGTAATAATGTTAGCTAATAATGTTGAAAATGATAATAATGATAATAATAAGAATAACAATGATAATAATAAGAAAAACGTTTATAAACATGACGATTATAAAAATAAATACAATAACAATGATAACAATAGCTATTACTATGATTATAATAATAAGGTTGAAAATGATATTAAGAATAAAAATTATACTGCCGATGATAAATGTAAGTTGTTATCAGACTTTTGTTATATTAATTATCATAAAAGTGTTGATAAAAGTTAGCGAAAAAATAATAATAATAACGTGAATGATGATATAATTGAAGACAATAATGTTGATTGTGGTAATAGCGACAATGATGATGATGCTCATATATAAGTATTATGAAAATACGAATCATTATTATAGTTTATAAATTTTAATTTAATAGTTTTGAATTTATTATTATTAAAGTAATGATATGGTAATAATAGTGAAAAAAACAGTATTAATAATAATGATTCAAATGGTGATGCTGATACTGTCGATGATTATGATGATGATAATGATAATAATAATAATGATGATAATGATTATAGTGAGAATGATTCAAGAAATAATTATAATGATAAAGGTTATCATAACGTTGCTTTACATGACAATGATAAGAGTAGGGACAATGACAATGAAAACAATAGTTATAATTACGATTTTAAAAGCGAGATTAATAATGATAATAAGAATTAAAGTCATGCTGACGATAAAAAATATACGTACTTTAATGACAATTATAATAAGATTCATTATAAGAAATATGATGACCGACAATTTAATAATATCAATGATGATAATAATAATTATACTATTGACAACAATAATGTTAATTGTGGTGATGATAATAATGATGATAATAATGACGATAAGTATAATAATAACAAAAATAGTTATATTAATGATCATAAGGTAAATAATAGTAATAATAATAGTATTGAAAGTGATACTAAAAAAAAAAGTGGCAAGAAAGATAAGAATGAAAATGACAAAGGTGCTGATGATAATGATGGTCANTTAATTTATAATTATTTTAGTAATAACATCAGTAATGATAATAAGAATGACAGTAATGACTATGATGATATTAATGATGATGCTGATAATCTCAATGATAATGATGATGATTATGATGATGATAATAATACTAATGATTAAGATGATGATGATGATAATGATTACGGTAATAATGATACAAATGATTATTTTAGCGATAATGTTAATTATAACGTTTCTTATCATGACAATAATAACAATAAAAACAATGACAATTTTAACACTAGTAATGATCATGACGATGATGTTAATTGTTGTGATAATAATAATGATGATAATAATGACGATAAGTAATATGATAACAAAAAAAGTCACAATTATAATAGTAAGGTAAATAACAGTAATAATAATAATATTAAAGATGATACTACTAAAACTTGTAAAAAGAAAGATAAGAATGATAATGACAAAGATGGTGATGATGATGAAAGTTCCCATGATGACAATAAGGTATATGATAATCATAATGGTATTAATGATAATGATGATCATAATAATAATAATAGTAATTGTGTAGATAATAGTTACATTAAAAACGACTGTGTCGATAATGGTTATGCTCTTCACGACAAAATTTTTTGTAATGAAGTTATTGATAAGTATGAAGATGGTGATAACGACACTTATAACGAAGGTTTTTAACATAAAGATAACGATAGTGACATTGGCGATGATGATGATGGAGATAGTAATAACGATGATGGTAATGATGATAAAGGTTATGTTGATTATAATAATAATAAGAATAGTCTTAATATTGAGCATATTATGAACGATAATAATTTGAGTAATAACATTGATAATGATTACGAAGATGACAATAATAATTATGATTATATCAATGATAATGTTAATGATGAAGATAATGATGATGTTAAAGATGAAGATAATGAAAATGATAATTGTAATGATGATATTAACGATAATAAAGATAATAATTACTATAATAATTAAGATAATAAAAAAACCAAACAAGTTAATATCGACGTTGTAGATGATGATAATAATGATAGTAGTAATTTTAATAATAAGGATAATAATTATAACCAGTTTAAGTCAATCGACAATAAAAATAACGATGTTTATAAAGAATTATCATTCTGGTAATTACTTTTATAATAATCATAATATTTTTCTAAATTAAGATGACTATAACAATTTTAATCCTAATGCTAACAAAGACTTATATCATGGCGAAGATAATAATTTATCAGGAAGGATTAAGATGGTAATAATGGTTGTTTTGATAAAAATAATAATAATTAATATTATAAAAGTGATCACAATAGTAGGTGTAATAGTATTCATGACAACAATTATGGTATGATTATTGACGACGATAATGTTAATTGGAGAAATAATAATAATAATGATGATGGTAATAGTTATAATAATGATGACGATAATTATGGTGAAAATAAAGACGATGACAAAAAAAACGTTAATAAACATAACGATAGTAACAATGAAGACAATGACAATAATAACAATAGCTATGATTATGATTGTAATAATGAGATTAAAAATGATAATCATGATAAAAATTATACTGCTGATAATTAATGTAAGGTCTCAACTGACGATTGTTATTTAAATTATCATAAAGGTGTTTATAAAAGTTGGTAAAAATATTAATAATAATGTGGATGATGATATGATCAACGACAATAATGTTGATTGTAGTAATAGCGATAATGATGATGATGCCGATGACAAGTATTTAAAAATTACATATATTTGTAATATCATATGATTTATAATTTAAAAGCTTTTAATTTANATAATAATCATAATATTTTTCTAAATTAAGATGACTATAACAATTTTAATCCTAATGCTAACAAAGACTTATATCATGGCGAAGATAATAATTTATCAGGAAGGATTAAGATGGTAATAATGGTTGTTTTGATAAAAATAATAATAATAATGAGGATGATAATAATATTAATAATACTAGTTTTATTATTAATTATCATGATAATGATAACAAAGAAGACAACGACAATAATAACTGTAGTTATGATTATGATATTAATAATAAGGATCATAATAATGATGAAAATAAAAATTATGCTGACGTCGATGAATATGAAGACTTGAATGACGATGATAATAATGATAATTATTATAAAAGTGATGATAATAGTAGGTGTAATAGTATTCATGATTACAATTTTAGTGTTATTGTTGACGACGATAATGTTAATTGTAGTACCGAATTTTTTAGACGAATCAATAGTTTTAATATTCTAAATCCATTGTAACCATAGTTTATTTTCATTTTCTTCTAAAGATTGATATCATTTGACACCACTTTGCTAAACTTTTTGCATTTACATTCGTAAATTTATTGTTATGGAGGCAAGAAAACTAAGGGGATCAAAAACTGACATGATTACACTAAAAAATTCTCGTTTAGTAGGTTTCCTTTTCCCAGAAAAAAGATCGTCTTCAATATTTTTACTCGCGAAACAAAATGATAAAACATCAGTCCTTGTATACCATTGTATACCGAGAACTCGTTCTTTTTTATTATCAGATAAACCTATACCGACTGATTTTTGCTCAAAATTTTGAACGGACCTCAATACTGCAGGTTCATCGGAAGCCCAACCGTTTATATACCAATTAGCTAATTTTTTTATGCGCATAACCATGTTTATTTGCTTTTCAGCCTCCGAAAATGAATCTGTACTGCCTAAGAAAACTTTTATGTAAAACATGATAATGATAACAATGAAGACAATTACAGTAATAACTATAGTTATGATTATGATATTGATAATAAGAATTATAATGATGATAAGAATGAAAATTATGCTAACGTCGATGAATATGAAGACTTTAATGACGATTATAAGAATAATAATTATCGTGAAAGTGATGGTAATAGTAGGTGTAATAGTGTTCATGACAACAATTTTGGTGTTATTATTGACAACGATAATGTTGATTGTAGTAATAATAGTTATTATGATGATGCTGACGATGAGTATTAATACAGTAAAAAAGTTTTCTTAATAATAGCGAGGTTTGTCATAATAGTAGTTATACAAGCGATACTAATAAAAATAATCAGAATGAAGATTATAATGATAATGACAATGATGGTCAATATGATGATGGTTAATATAATGACAATAATGTTCATGATAATAATGTTGGTAATAATGATAAAGATAATATTGATGATCATAATAGTAAGGGTGACGGTCATGATTATATACATCGATTATTACAAAGATCGTCATTATAACAGCAATAATGATGATATTCAAAATAGAGATGATAATTATGACGACGATAATGATGATGATTATGATGATGATGGTGATGATCATAATAGTGATGGTGATGATATTACGGATTATGATGATTTTACTAACTGTTATTATGATAACTTTAATTATCATGATAATCACGCCGATGATCATGATGACAATAATCATAATGATATTGATATTTTTGATAGAAGTGTAGCTTACAAAAAGAGTTGAAAATAGTTTTTGGGCTTTGCAAAACATTCAGTTTATTTGAAGAAAACTTAATGAAAAAGAGACACGTCTTAAACCTTTGATAGCTAAAAGGGTTCTGCGGAAAAAATTGGGCAAAACAACACGTCGCTATAACAAGACGACCATGGTAACCTAAAAAACAAAAGAGGAAGGAAAATCCCGCATATTTGCTTGAAAATGGCTAAACACCTATGTTTGAAACACTAACCAATCACTGCGTAGCCCCCTTTATCTTCCTAAGAAGACAGGGGGAGAAAAACGGCCCATGAGATAGCACTGTTAACTACCCCCGTGCTTCGTACTGAGAAACCCTCTGTGTTTCTTGGTCGATTGGAACGTATACGTGTAAATTCAAAGGACATTGTAAAAAAAAAAAAAATAAATAAAATAATAACTTATTTGTGATTAATAGCTGAGAGTTCGTTAAAGTTTTTTTTTTATCTTTACGTAGTTTTAAATTTAAAGAGTTTACGGGTAGAGCGAAAAAATAAACCATACGCTGTTTTTACTTTAGCTACGCGTATTTCGCGGTCATTTCCAGCAAACGTTTTTGTAATAATACCTTTCCTTAAATGATGACGAGGTAATTGATTGTTCATTAATAAAACCAAATTTCCTACTTTAAGACTATAATCGGTATTAAACCATTTTTTTCTAGGCAATAATGTTGGTAAGTATTCTCGTAACCATCGATGCCAAAAAACATCCGCAGAATATTGGGCTATTTATCACTGATTTTTCGGACACTTAGACTGTTAATTATAATGAGTAAAACGTACAGCGCCGGATGAAGAGCCAAAAAAAAAGAGATTTGGGGTCAGATCTTCTTTCTCGTTACAATCTGGGGAGACATGAGTTAGAGGTCGAGAATTAACTGAATGCTCCACCTCAGCCAATAAGGTTATTAGCTTTTCCTTGCTTGGTACTTGTTCTTTTAAAATTACCGCCAGGGTTTCTTTTACGCTTCTTATTAATCCTCCCCAAACGCCTTTCATGTGTGAGGCTGTTGGTGGGTTGAATTTCCAAGAAAAATTATTTTTGAAAGCAAATTCTTATTAAACCTTTTTGTTTAGAGACATAATGGCCTTTTTGAATTATTTGCTCGCACTTTTAAAATTAGTCCCGTTATCACTAAAAATTATTTGCAGGGAACCCCTTCTTGCTGCAAACCTTTGAATTGACATGATCGCTGAATCTGTGCTAAAACTATGTGCTAACTAAACATAAATTGCTCTAATGGTTAAACACGTTAATAATACGCCCCAGCGTTTTTCGCGCCTTTGATCGATCCTTACCCAAATTGGTCCAAAATAATCAAGACCACAAAAGGTAAAGGGGCGTTGGTGATATCTGAGATAAAAGTAAGGAACATTAGCCATTTTCGGATTTGAAGGATAGGCTCTAATAATTCTGCAGATAGTACATTTATTTACAATGTCTTTTCCTGTTTTCCGAATCTTAAAAATCCAAAATTTTTGTCTCAGTTCGTTTAAAACAGTCTCGGTACCTTTATGAAAAAACTTTTCATGGTAATGCTTGATTAATAAATGAATTACCAGATGATTGCCATCTTAAATTACCGGCACATACCTAACCTGTTCCCCTGGTATAAACTGAACCAGACCATTCGCCCGTAAAAAATTTTGATCATCAAAAAATGGGTTTACTTGCAACAAATGGCTTTCTCGTGGTAAATTCTTGTTACTTTTAAGAAGATCGATTCCTTTTATTAAAACTTAGACTGAATGAATTTCAACCACAGCCTTTCCACATATTCGAAACGCTGTAATTCAGAAAATAGATTCTTCACGTCGAGCCAAATATCGTGAGCTAAAATATTAAAAAAAGTTGCATTGATTAACTTAGTCCAAGAAGAAAATCTCAAAAAATCTGGCAGATAAACATAAATTTTAGGGGTTGGAATTTCGACAGAGTGACTTAGAGCGCAAACCACTCTTTCTGCCTGTACACTAGAAACCTTACAGAAGTCTACAATTTTAAATGGCCAAAAACTTTGTTGTTTATAAAGGAATTGAGGACCAACAAACCACTGACTATCACTACTTAAAATTTTCGGATTTAATCTAGTTGCATCATCTGCAGGATTTTTAACCAAAAGAACCCATCTCCATTCCGAGGATTAAGTTTTTTCAGAAATGTTACTTAAACGGTTTATTACAAAAACGTCTTTTACGAGTGGGCCATTAATTATCTAATTTAATACTATCTGAGAATCCGACCAAAACACACGACGAGTTACGAATAATGAGGGCTCTCACATGATTAATTCGGCAAGTTCTACTGCTAAAGCAGCTGCTTGAAATTCCAAAAGGGTAATTGCTATTGCCTTCATAGGGGCGACCCGGCTCTTTGAGGCTATAAAAAAGGTGTGAAAGTTGCCATTTCCAATATTAAACCTCCAGTAGGCTACAGCAAAGAAAGCTTAAGATCTCGCACCACAAAAAATATGTAACTCAGTGTATTCAAATTTACTATTCTTGAGCTTACATCTCGGTATTTTAAACGAATCAATAGTTTTAATATTCTTAAGCCATTGTAACCATAGTTTATTTTTATTTTTTTCTAAAGATTGATTCCATTTTACACCACTTTGCTAAAATTTTTGCATTAACATTCGTGAATTTATTGTTATGGGGGCAAGAAAACCAAGAGGATCAAAAACTGACATGATTACACCAAAAAATTCTCGTTAAGTAGGTTTCCTCTTCCCAGAAAAAAGATCGTCTTTAATATTTTTACTCGCGAAATAAAATGATAAAACATCAGTCCTTGTATACCATTGTATACCAAGAACTCGTTCTTTTTTATCATTAGATAAACCTATACCGACTGATTTTTGCTCAAAATTATCAACGGACCTCAATACTGCAGGTTCATTGGAAGCCCAACCGTGCATATCCCAATTAGCTAATTTTTTTATGCACATAACCTCGTTTATTTGCTTTTCAGCCTTTGAAAATGAGTCTGTACTGCCTAAGAAATCGTCCATGTAAAAACTCTTTACTATGCTTTACAGCGTTTTTGGAGACGTGTTTTAAAACAATCTCGCGTTTTTGTTTTTGATAAAAAGCGCAGTTGCTGGGGACGATTTTGCACCAAAAAGTAAAGAGGACATTATGTATTCTTAAGGAGCTCTTGAGCGATCTCTTCTCCTCTACAAAAATCTCTGCACACCTTTATCTTCTTTCCTTATTTTAATTTTCAAAAACATTTCTTTCATGTCTCCCTTGTAAGCAACTGAACCTTCTCTGAAATGCATTAAAACTTCCAAAAGATTTTTCAACAAGTCTGGACCTCCAAACATGAGATCGTTATAACTCACAGAACTAGAATTTGCTGTGGCATTAAAAACCAGGCGAACTTGTCCTGGCTTCTTCGGATTGGTTACTCCAAAATGAGGCAAGTACCATTTGGGTTTATCAGGTAACACTTCGGCTACTTTCGCGTAACCAAGCTCAAAAAGTCTGTTCATTTCTTTATAGTTAATTTCCACCTAAAAAGGATCTTTGTCAAGATTTTTCTCCAAAAGATATAAATGATTTAAAGCGTTCATACGACTGTTAGGAATATCTTGTGAGGTGTTCTTCCACAGGAAACCGACCACCCAGACACCGTTAACATAGTGGATCGTCTCTTCTAGTATTTTTAAAGTTCGGTCATCATCACAATTTTGCAAAGATTTTTTTGCTCCCAAATCATTAATAACAAAATATTTCTTTACAAGGTCATGTAAGGATTCAAAAGAAATGGAATTACTTACTGAAAAATTTGAGTCATTACCAAATCTCACCCCATGAATTGGCCAGCCCAGAAAACAATTCAACATGTATAACGAATTTTTAAAAATTTCAATAAATTCTTTGCAAGTGACGAGATTATTGTAGTCTTGGCCTAATAATAAATTTGGAGAAGTGGAATAAGGATGCATAAAAATGCCAGTTTTAGACTTGCAAAGGTCTGATACATTCTTTGTTAAAGTTTGCGACGGTAGACCGAGGTTTTTAATAACTGAAAGATTTTTAAGGTCGAAGAGATCAGTGGAACTTACAATTAAAAAATGTGCCCTCTTATTAACAAAGGCTGTGGGATCTGAATGACCAATTGTGTACAAGCCAGTTTTGAAAAAGGACAAATCTACTCTGATTTCGACGACAGTCTTATAGTCAATGACTAAAACGGTTGAACCTTCATGAAATTTGAGTAATAAGAATTATAATGATAATAAGAATGGAGATTATGCTGACGTTGATGAATATGAAGACTCAAACGACGATAATAATAATAATTATCATTACAAAAATAATGATAATAGTAGGTATAATAGTATCTACGATAACAATGACGGTGTTATTATTGATGACGATAATGTTAATTGCAGTAATAATAATAATAAGGGTGATAATAATAGTAATGATTATGATAATATTAATAATAACAATGACAAAAATAAAATGAACGTTAATAAACATGACGATAATAATAATGAAGACGATGACAATGATACCAATAGCTATGATAATAATTTAAATAATAATGTTGAAAATGATAATAAGGACAAAAATTATACCGCTGATGACGAATGTAATGTCTTAACTGACGATTGATGTATTAATTATCATGAAAGTGTTGATAAAAAATGGTTAAATAATAATAATGATAATGAGAGTGGTGAAATGATTGACGACAATGATAAAGATTGTAGTTATAGCGACAATGATGATGATGCTGGTATATGAACATTATGAAAATACAAATTATTATAATAGTTTATAAATTTTAATTCAATAGTTTTAAATTTCTAATAATCTCAGTAATGACATTGTTAATGATAGTAGACTTTGGCTATGATGATGATGAAGATAATAATAATAATGATGATAATGATAATAAAGGTTATATTTATCATAATAGTGATAGAAATAGTCTTAATATTAAGCATATTATTAACGATAATAATCTGAGTAATAACATTGAAAATAATTATAAGGATGACAATAATAATTATGAAGATATTAATAATGATGATAATAATAAGGATTATAATAATAACGATGGTCATAANCATCTAAAAAGGCATAAATATTTTTAAAAGATTTTTTTCCTCGAACTTTGAGAGGTAGAAATTTTAGAAGTGGCCTCCCACATAGTCACAAAGATCTCTCAACTGAAGACACTACATTTTCAATCGAGTTGGAAACAACAATAGGTTTCGTACTTGCTTGAGTACACTTTTTAGCGCTTACAAACTCGTTGCTATTACTGCTATTAAGTAAACTGTTGTGCCTCAGCTTATAATGAGAACATCTGTTTCCAAACAGTTAAAGCGTACACCAAGTTTTCTCGCTATACTCCATTTGTCCTTTACAGACTTTCGCGTCCAGTCATGACAGGCGGCTGCCGCATGACTTCCTTGACTACACAAGACGCAGTACGAATTTTCTTGAGTATAAGGAGAAGAAATTTTTAAACCAGCAACAAAACTCACTCTTTGATTTGAATTACAATTGTTACTCTTTTTTTCGTTGAGAGTACTTAACGAACTTCCAAAATTTTTTGAATTAATTATTCCAGCAGATAAGCTCATTTTAGCCTCGCGTAATAAAAAACTACTTAAAACTTCTAAGCATGCCTTCTCAGTTCCTTAAGTATTTACAAAATTTGCGTAATCGTGCAGCATGGATCTCGGGATTTTCTTCAAAATATCTTTAAACAATTCCGGACTGTGTTATTAACCTAAATGATCAAAAATTTTCATTGCCACTACAGCATTATTTAATTTTGACGGAAATTCGACAAGACTCATGCCACATGATCCCAAAAGTGGAAGAGATTTAATCTCGTTTACAATTTTTCGCAAATTACATCTTTGTTTTCAAAACAAAGCTCTAGAGTACTAAAAATTTCGCTCGCTATTCCTCCTGAAACAAACAGTGTTTTGACGGCTTCTCTAGCTTCTGCCAACAATGATTTATTAAGTCTAATAGCATTTTATTTCTCGGAAAACTGGCATAAATCTGTTAAAACTTTAAAAGCATCTTTAAAATAAGGCCATTCGAAAAAATTGCCCAAAAAAGTTGGCAACTTCTTTACCGACATTCGATGGCAAAATCAAGAATCTTGGAAAGACAAATCCTTCTTAGAAAAAACTGATAACTCAATAGCCTGAGCTAATCTAGTAAGTGGGTTCTGAAAATCAGAAATACCTCCAGAATTCTCTGTACTGTGCATCCATTCATTCTTACATTGAATAGAGGACAAATTTCGATACTGGATTGAGCGAACGCGAAAACGCTTTGGGAAGAACTCTTCATCGCAATCAAAAATATTACCGAATTCTAATAAGTCGTTTGCAGATCTTTTCAAAAAACGACGAACCGATTCGAAATCTGGTTGTTCTTGTTTTTCTGAGCCCGGTAGAGCCGCAGCTGGAGCGTCTTGCTGAGGCAGTGCGTCGTTCATCACAAGCTTATCATCAGGAACCTTACGCTGATAAGCGCAGGCTTGTTGGGCCACAGGACGGGGCGTGCGAGAGCTCGGGAGAGCCGCAGCAGGAACGCCTCGCCAAGGCAGCACGTCGTCTACCGCAAGCTCGTCGTCAAGAGCCTCAATCCGGGGTGCACGGGCTCGTAGGGCTGCAGGACGGAGCGCGCGAGAGCTCAGGAGGCCCGCAGCAGGAACGCCTTGCCAAGGCAAAACTGTCAAAGGTATTAAAAGACAGAAATATATAGTAACATTTAACGAGTGATAATGATTTTGTTTCTGTTATTTAGAATTAGTTGTTAATACACTTTGAGCGATTTAGATAGCATATTTTCGACCTTTTTCCTACCTTACCAAATTTTTATTTACGTCTCGTTTCTTTAAGATTGTTATAAAATTTTTTTACTAAGTTCTTAGCGTTTGATTAGAAAAAAACTTTTATACAACAATATCTTGTCACTATAAATTATCATTGAGAAATTTTTCAATATGTTTTTTTTTTTTACGATGGTGATTATCATCACATACTACACATTCATACGAATGCCTTTCTGAGCAAGATAAGTTTAATAGACTTAGATGCTCTTAATTATTATATTCGTTTATTAATTTTATTGTTAAGTTTCCAGTTCGTTGGGTTATTTTCTTCTTCAATTCCTGTCGTTTTTTCGCTTTTGGTCCTTTCTGTTTTACATCGTTGGATTACAAGTTTTTTTGTAGTGCTTCTGCAGTCACTGTTTTAATATTTACATTTAATTTAATACTATCAATTTTTTTTCTACAGTTTTTTGTCACTCTTTTTTTTCTGTTAGAAATAATATTGTTGTAAGTTTTTATTGTTTTTTTTTTTTTTAAACAATTAATAGTTTTTTTTTTTAAAGTTTTTCTTCGTGCCATGTCATATTTTTCTTTTATTTAATGACATTCATTTTTTTTACCTTTCTTATATAGTTTTTACTATTTTTATTACACAAAAAAGATACTTTACAAATGTATTGTTAAGTTAACAGAAATACACATGTGGAGCCACTTGTTCTGAGACTTTCTGATAGCAGCAACTATCCGGTAAGCTTGGGATTGTTTTGTTCCATCATTGTTTGAACAAGCCTGTAAGTCGATTCATACATTTTGATCCATACTTTTACTTTAAAGTTTAATGGACGGTCATTTAATTACTTTTATTTAAAAAAAGAAGTTTACCGTACTATAAGATTTCAATTTAAACTGTGCAAGTTATTTACTAAGGTTATGGATGTAAAAAAATAATTATTATCGCTTGGAGAAGTAATTGGTCAGCTTTACTTTTCTTAAAAAAATAAAAATTAATGTTTTTGATGAAAAAATCTAGTTGTCGTATACTTTTTGTTGTTATTTATTCTTTCTTTATAATGCATTTTTATATTATGTCTTATTTTATATTGTATGTTGCATGGATTGAACTTAAACCTGTATGTAAAGTACAACTTTTACTGAGCGAAACTGTCTATTCTTGAATAGTATTAGAGCCTATGCTAAGCAACTTATTAATTTTGCAAGTCTTGTTTTTGTTACTAACAATCGTACTTATGTCAAAATAGATAAGCATACAATTCTTACTTTAAGATTATTTTTATGTCATATAAGAGCTTTAATTAGAGTTTTTAAACTTATTCACTAGATTCTTTATTTAATTAAAAACACTTTCACTTTTATGGCTTCAATTTTACTTCAAAATATATTATTAATTGCTTTCCAAGGTCTGATGGTTTGGAAGCTACATTAAGTATCAGCCCTTATTTCTGAGGCAGTTTTAAGAATTCTAATGACGATATCATACGTTTGCGTTGTAATACGGCAGTGCAGAGCTTAAGAGAGTTTGTGAGACCCCAAATGGCTGCAATAAAAAAATTCAGAAAAAAATTATTTTGTCTACCTTAAAAAAAAAGCAATAGAATCTCTATTTCGTTGATGTAGAAATATATTTTATTCTTATTGTTTATGTTTTGAGACCACGTTCGTGTCCAATTGATGATTAGTTAAAATTAAGTTCGTGTTATATTACTTTCAAGGATTTAAAAATTTAATTTTTTTAATTTGTGGAGTAAAGTTTGCGCATAATTTACATTTATTTCTTATCCTCAGGATTTCAAGATGTTTAGTTGAACAGTTGTAGCTTAATACCTAGCAGCAAAGAAACAAAAATTCTCTTTTTTTTTAGAAAGTTTTGGTTTGATTAAGCTTGTTAAAAATTAGTCGTAGAAAGTAGTAAAAAGGGAAAAAAGTGTTTTTTCACATGCCCTATATTGCAGTGTTAAAATACAAAATTGAAGGAATATATTTTTATCATGACTGTTTATCTGTAAAATGATAAACTTTGAGAATATGTAGAGGTACATACCGTTATTAATTTTGTTAAGATCTCACTACAAGTATTAAGAAGTTAAATATGAACGGCAATTAATACAAATGTTTGATAAACCCTGTAGATTTTACAATATATCTTCGTTCTCTCTTATATTAAGTATCAAACTTCAGGTATGGACAGAACTTCTTATTAGCAACTGTTAAATACTTTTGTCTGCATAAATCAAGATGTAATAAATTTTTATACTTTTTCTACATGTTAAAGAATGTTACTTACAACAAGATATTAGGATATGTAAAATAATTTTTAATAATATAATAATTTATCGATATCAAATTTTGATGATTATTGTAACTATTTGTTTCAGAGCTTACTTGTGGAGAGCATGTTACAATAGCTCTCTCCCCTGCCTAACCATGCCCTACAACGTTGCTGAATTCATATTACTTATAACTTTAAAAAGTAATTGCAGACAGAAACTAAATCATCTTACAGATGGCTCCACGTTATTGCAGCAGGTAGTATTCGTTAATAATTTTTTTTGACAGCTATGCTTTAAAAATATAATGAATAAATGATGTCAAAAAAGTTATTGTACATAAAAATACAATTATGTGAGCATTAATAATAAAGAAAAATCCTGCGAATTTAACTCTGAAAAATTTATGTTACACGCTAAAAAAAAATCGGTGCTGTAGCTACCCCCATACGTGCATAGACATTATTGAAAAATCGCGTTTCCACATCCCTTAACTCTCGTACGTGCTTGTGGTTCCAAAGCAGTTTTATTTTATGGCACATAATTAACCCTTATTCTATAATTAAATATGTTTCAAATTATAAGTTTATAAAAAATATTTTGTACATTAAATAGAGTATTACATACATCCATTTAGTACACATTTATGAATGCACACACGTTTGCTGACGAACGTTAAATTACGTACACTAATTAAAAAAAATTAAAAATGAAGGGTTCAGATAAATGTACATACTACATGACGAAATTTCTATTTATTTGACACTTTTGAAGTAACAAAAATCAACCGAATTTTTTTACGAAAGCACACCTCAAAAAAGTTTTTGTCATCTCTTAAAGACCTAACACAATAAAAATAAAATGGCAAACATATGATTCAGGTCTCGACACTTGATTTTTTCAACTAGACTGATTAACAGAAAAATATCTGTACGAACAAGAGATGCAGTATCTATTTCACGATTTTTGAGATTTTTCCTTTTAATGGCGAAATACAAATTTTTTTAACTTTCTTTTTTTTTTTATATTTATGTTAAACCTAACATTTTTCACTGATAGTATAGTGCATAAGTAAAGTTTTTGACAGTTTTTTGGGTAGCTAATAAGATTACTAAGCAAGTTGACATTAATATTACATAATTATTTAAAATTTCTCGTTAATTAGAAAATCCAGGGAAATTACTCATTAATCGTTTTTCATAAAAAAATTTCATCAAAAAATACTTTTTCTACACTTAATTTCAGAGCAAATTTCGAACTATTGGGTTTAAAAAGATTACAAAGTGTATGTGTTGTAAATTTCAGCTGCTTCAGTTACATTTTGTCCATCCTGATCGTTCATTGCAAATATACAGTATTTTTCTAGATATTTTTGTTAATTTCTGGATTGTATTCAGTACCCGTGCTAGAAAAACTGTTTAACTATCAGATTTTTTCAGTCACTGTTATATGCATGCTTGTTATATCTTACTAATATATAAAGCAAAGTCGCTAAAACCGTTGTAATCGCTAACCGCGAAAACTACTGAACCGATTTTGCTGAAATTTTGCATACCGATTCTTGACACTTCCTAGATGGTTTTAAGTATGGATTTTATCTTGAAAAATTTAATAACAACAGCAATAAATAAGCTCAAAGTTTTGCAAAAATACGCCAGCTTTTCACTTTAGTTCAGTAGGATCCAGTGGGCGGCGTCGACATAAAATCGAAGCTACCTGTAACAGAATGAAATAAGTGTGGCTATAATAGGCTGGAGCGTCAAAGTTCTTACTTTAATCGTCGACTGGCAGTTCATCGACAATGGAGCTGGAGACGTGTAGCTTGGTATCCCGGTTATCAATGACACTTTTCTCTGAAGGGGAAGTGATCTAGGTCTTCACTTTTACCTGGAACCTTCAGGATTGATGAGTGCCACTGATGAGAAATTTATTCTAACCAATAACGTCTCCGGCGGAATACCAGGCGACGTGTTAAACCAGATTACATCCTGCTCCGACACTTCAGAGTTATGTGGCCGTACCTTAATCTGGCCTGGTGCCGTCAGAGAATTTTTACTACAAATATAAGCCAGGGAAGACAGCCGTAAAAAGTACGAGCTTTCACAACAGCCTCCTCCTTAGTGATCATCCCAACAGCATACCTACCGAGAAGGTATTCCCAAGGCTCACTTTTCCGACTAACGATGAGCAGTTGGTTAACTGAGGAACGACCTGAAGACGAGATATTCTATGGTCAGCGGCGTACCTCCCTTCAGTACGGTATCCGTACACAGAGACTCCAAGGATATGAGTCAAGCTACCCGTAGCTGGTTCTCCATCATAAAGAATAATCATATGGAATAACTGGAAACTTCACCACTGGCCCTTTTCAGGGCCATTATAAGTATTGACGATCCCTATTTAACCATTAATCTCATCGGTTTTTTTAAGGGCCATCTAAGTTTAAACTACCTTGCCAACCAAAATGTTTTCACTAACATTTTCACAAACGATTTGTCGACTAAAAGACTGTGTAAAACCGGCCACTATTAATCCAAGTCAGTCATTTACTGGCAGATGTCACGAGTGGAGTTATTTATTGCAAGGCTAAGATATAATATATAATATAAGAACTCTATCGACGCTATATTACTCTCTCGACTCTAAGCACTCAACCAAGAATCGCCAATCCTCTCCAAGGTCTCCACTTGGAAAACCTAACAGCTATAGAGCAAATATAAACTTAAGCCAACGGGACCGTCTCCAACGAGCGAACATCAAGAACCAATCTCTCTACCTTAGATCAACAAAACAACTGAGTCTGCAGAAAAAGGAGGTGCTTAAGACACCAACGTCTTCGTTGTTGTACCAGGATACGTTGGGAAAAAGCTCTATAACCAGCTTCAAAGCTTTAAATGTTATAGTTTTCCTTCCGATCAGTGTGGTGCTTGAATAACAGGCCAGAGAAGATCACCCTCAAGTGTAGAGGCAATAACGTTCGCTGGAAACTTTAGTCAAAAAAGAGTTTACTTAAGAAGCTCACCGATCCTTTTTTAACTACCTTGCTAACAAATACATTACAACCTCATGAAGTTGAAAATATAGCGCTTAGGGCTTTCAAAAATTTTGACTATGCTAAAAGTCACAAGAAGTCGAATTGGAAGGAAAACTTTCAATGCATTTAATGAATACAATTTTAGGCGTCAAGAAATTGACGCTGAATATTTATCGAGGTTAAAGCAGCGTTAAGTTTAATAAATGAAGAATTTATAGAGTTAGAAATGATCTTCTATTTATAATGAGCATAGTAATCTTGTTTGTAACTCGCGCCTCCGGCCATGGACGAGCGAGAGGCGTGGATACTTTTTTTAGTGTGTGTATGGGCGAAGATATATTGGAATATAGTGTGTTGGTTACGTGTTCGATCTGTATCGCATAACTTTGTATTCTACTCAACTGATTAATAAACCCAAAGCTGTACTACAATATTGAATACAATAATAAAGTAAACAATTGGTCCTTTGAGCCAGATTAGAGGCAACCACGACGCCAACGGCATACAGCAGTCTCGGTCAACCTGGAACATCCAAGATCGCTCGCACTCTCACGCCATGTAAGTAAACATGCTAAGAGCAAAACATCTCTGCGTCCGAGAACGCATCGAGACTTTGGAGCCTTGAACGCAAGCGATGCACACCACGGTCAATTTGTGACATAGAGCAGCGAGGTTATGAGAACATCAAGGGTTACGACGACCTCGACAGATCCTGCTGCGCAGTCGGTTCAGTGCCGTGAGCACGGCCATTATCTTGCATCCAAGGGGATCTGTATTGCACATCACACGTAGCTTGGTGACGAGACCGTGATCTCCCACTAAATCAGCGACAACCAGGTTACTCGTGCCGATGTAAGTCGTGTGGCTGCCATAGCCACGACACAGTACGGTTGGGTGCTTCGTGTGTGACAAGACTCCGCTTGGCTGACGAGCGTCGAGCTCACAACAATACGTTTTTTCAGGGAGGACAGTGACTGGGCTGATTTTCTGACGGCTCAGCAGAGCTTGTTGGAGGTCTTGGGTTAGTTCGACCAAGCGGTCAACGGTGTTGAGGTCTGGAGCTTAGGGAACGTGGAAGCCAGGATTGAGCTACTCAGCAGCTACTGGAGCAATTTTGTAGCAAATTATCAAGTGTTGAATCGAGCCCCCCCTGCCCCCAAGGACAAGAGAGCAACAATGAAACAGCTGTATACCTCTGGCGAGGATAGTTACCTGGTGGCCAAGTTACGCCTACTCGATGCTAAACTTGGACTCGTCCCCCCTCCTCCACCAGCTCTAGGAGGTAGCGCGCAATTGACACACATGGGCCCTCGCTCACCAAATATCACCATCCAATCTTTTTCTCACCAGCGCGAAGATTGACAGTCCATCAGAGACCTCTTTCATACTCTTATCCACCAGTACGCACGACTGACTGACGTCGAGCGACTTTATTACCTGAAATCGAACGTACAGGGCGAAGCAAAGGCAGTGTTGGACACGTTGAAACTCGTTGGATCCAACTACACCACGGCATGGAGTCTGTTGACTTCAAAATTCGAGTATCATCGACTTCTCATGCACAACCACATCATGGCGCTGAAGGGGCCGGTCTTCAGGGCCTGCTCGACACCCTGGAGAAGCATCGCGATCAGCTACGAGCACTGAAGCAACCCCTAGATCAGTGAGATGCGTGGATGGTATCCTTCGCCGCGACTGCCATGGACTCTTCAACTCGCAGAGCCTTGGAGGATGAGCTCGAGAAGTTGGAAGCTAGCGTCTTGACAACAGGAGAAGTCGCTTCGTTCACCAACCTGACCAGCTTTTTGCGAAGACGCGGCCACTCGCTGGCTTCGGTCAAAATATCACGAGACGTATGCTCGATTGGTGATCCTTCCGCCTCGTGTTCGACCGGTGATCGTCTCCTGGTGGCAGCGCTAGCCAGTTGCAATTACCGATCGCTGGCCACCACTGCAACAAAGGCTGACTGCCCTGTCTCCAGTCACCTCACTACCTGGGTCACTGTGGACAATTACTACAACTCGATGGGCCTGCGTTCAGGACATTTGTCGTTCAGGTAAAGCTGTGCTTTAAGTGTCTGAGGCCTGGGCATGTCTTTCACTCCTGCCCATCTGAAGTGGTGTGTCAACAGTGCAAAGCGTTGCATCACAGCCTGATCCACGACAGCAGCCGCAAACGCAAAGCCGAGGCGGACACACAGAGCACTCAGGCCAAGCAAGCGTTCTTTGAGTCGACAGTGAGACTCATGAAGCCGCAGATAACGTTGATGCAGCTACTGATCTGCAGTTCTGACTAGCCGTACTTCCCACTATCATTGTCCAGTTAAAAGGAATCAGTGGACGATCGATTGCAGCTCGAGCTCTCGTCGACGCTTGCTCGGAGATAATGATCACGACCACTGGGCTTGCTCGGAGACTTGGTGTTCGACTTGAATCAGCAGCTACATCCATCTCGGGCATTGGCGGAGCTGGCCCTGCTCGATCGCAAGCCACAGCGCAACTGGAGTGGCATGTTCAGCCATCAGATTGGTCGCTGCAGTTGACCACCCATTATTTGTCCAAATTGAGGATCCGCACTCCCACAGCCAGACTTTTTCAAACCGTCGTGAAACTGTGAAAGGATCTTCCTGACTTGGCAGACCTAAGCTTCGGAGTCCCAGGTGAGGTTGACATCCTCCTCGGTGCCAATGCTTATCCTCATCTGATCCGGTCAGGGCTCGTCACGAGAGGGGAACTCATCGGTCAGCGTACGGTCGCTGGATGGACCGTAGCCGGCCGAGTCCAGTGCCACACTAACCCATCGACAACTGCTGTGAGCCTCTCGACGCAGGAAAACGATCCACCTTGGCACGATCGGCTGATCGCCCTGATGCAACGCTTTTGGGAACTAAAGGACGTGCCACGATCGGTCCACCAGTCACCAAATGACGTGGACTGCGAGAAGATCTTCGCAGAACATCAGCAAACTGATGACGGGCGCTATATCGTTTGACTCCCTCTGAAACGTAACTGGAGCCTACTGTTGGGAGAGAGCCTGACGAGCGCGACAGCATCCCTCCGTTCGTTACATCGACGGCTGCAGCGCGTTCCGGACATGGCTGTCGAGTATGCCCACTTCATGACAGAGTACATCAGTCATGGACACATGTGGCAGCTGAGTGATGAGGAGTTGCTAGCAGAGACGGACACCGTGCACTACATTCCGTACCACGGGATCTGAAAAACTGGAAATTTGCAGAAAAGACTGCTTGTCATATTCGACGCCTCGCGGCCAACCACGACATGCTGCGCAGTGGACCGAAACTCTAAACTTGCCTGCCCAGCGTCCTCCTGCGTTGGAGAAGGCACCGAATTGCTTTCTGCGCGGACGTACAGATGATGTTTCACCTGATTCGTGTCGACGAACGAGACGTTAACCTCCAGCGAATCCTTTGGAGCGCCAACGACTCTAGCCCACCAGAGCATTTCCAGTTGCTCACCGTGACCTATGGTGAAGCGAGCGCTCCGTGCCTGGCATTACGAATAATTCTGCAGCTGTGCAAGGACGAAGGAAACGCCTGGCCCAAGGCCGTGCCAATCATCAAGAATGATCGGTACATCGACGACATTCTCTCTGGCGTCGATGACGTCGAGACAGCCTGGCTTCGTCGAGATCAGTTAATCGGATTGATAAACGGTGGATGTTTTCCACTGAAGAAATGGGTTTCCAACGAACCCAACCTCCTGCGCTATATTCTAGAGGACTCTCGACTCAGGCCTACTTGGCGACAGCTCAGTGTGGACGGGTTTGTCAGCGAGCTTGGAGTCAGTTGGGACCCACTCAGCGACTGTTTCCACCTGACCCCACCTCCCATGTGATCTCAGCACACCAAGCGCTTTATGCTTGCCACCCTCGCCAGCCTTTTTGATCCTTGTGAATGGATCGCACCCATAGTCCTCGTGACGAAGATGATCATTCAAGACCTCTAGCGTGCGAAACTAGACTGGGACGAAAAAGTACAAGCCTCCCTAGCTCAACGATGGCGGGACTTCTCCACTCAACTGCAGGACGTCTCTGGCTTGACCATTTCCCACTGGATCAGCAGCCACCCTGCAGCCATGCTACAGCTACACGCGTTCGCAGATGCCAGTCACCCAGCAATAGCAGCCGTTGTGTACTCACGAGTCGAAGACCCAGTCCATGGGATTTGCGCGCGCATTCTGTTATCCAGAACAAAGCTACCTTCGATCAAGAGCTTGCAGCCGAGTAACTCATGACCCACGCGGATGACGATACCTTGGTTGGAACTACGCGCTGCACTATTGGCTACCAGACTCTTTACCACAGCTGCCAAGGAGTACAGTATCAGCGACACATATCTTGGAGCAATTCTCGGACCTTGATCGCTTGCTGCGCTTTCTTGTGCGATTACGTCTATGGGTTCAATTCAAGCTTCAGCGTGATGCCACCTTACTGGTCCTCACAGGAATAACGGCCACCGAATTACGTGACGCCTATTTCACCTGCGTCTGTCTCAATCAGTGAAAGTTTTTCTCCATGGAAATCGAGAGCTTACAAACAGGAGACCGCGTTGCAGCCAAGAGACCATTGCTAACCCTCGATCCGATCATTGCCGACGACGTGCTCTGGGAGGGCGGCCAACTTCAGCACTCTACACGCAAAAAAAAATGCTAGCTCTCAAAGCCTGTTTGCATACGCTACCAGTGTTAAAGTGACGCTAGGGCTCTTACTGCATGATTATTTGGGTCTGTTTGCGTCAAAGATCGTTTCGTATTGGCACAAATAGGTGTTGAGCTGCCAGAACACAACGATAAGTATGTTGGAAGATATATTTTGGATGTGTACAGCGCGCCATAGCGGTGAGCTATTAAAGCTTGTTAGGAAGAGGTGCGAAAGCCGGCCGATCGGGCTTCCACAGCACAATGTCCAAGTTCAATGTGCAGGCTGCTTCTTAAAGCTTCCAAGTGCTTAATTTTGGTCTTTAATATTTATTGTTATTTTTGAAATGTGATTCCTTAAAAGACTTTCAGAATTTTAAAAATTATGTGTATATAAAAAAATAATATAAACACATAATTGATAATTGCTAAGTCGTAAATTTTTGATTTATTTAATGAAGAGGCTATAAATTTGGAAATTTTTTTTTTTAATGAAATTTATCATTATATTGATTTGTAGATTGTAGTAAGCAGGAATTAATATAAAAGCTGGACTAGTTGATTGGATCAACAATGAAATAATTAATCATTTCTATGCATGAAAAATTTTTCATTGAATGTTTTTGTATTTGAAATATACATAAATTGTTATTATAAAATTAAACATCCTACCTAGTCGCAACATAAAATTCTTTATTTCTTTCGTACAGCAAACAAGGATCTATATTTGGCAAATTTTTTGCACTGTACAATGATTGAGAATTATTATTAAAATTCACTTTATATACATACTGATGATGATAAAAATAGATCGTGTTGACTTCTCTTACTAAGAAATATGTGAAATCATTTAAATTATAAATTTTTTCAATTTTACAAAAACATGGACCATTGTCATCGATTTTATGCACAAGAACCGTTCCAATCTCATACAGTTTATCGTTAAATACAACAGATTTGAATGTATTAGAATTGTTTATAGCTGATTTATATGTTTGTATCTCTGTATCGTCTTGTTCTGCAATACTTCCAAACATAGGTTTACTATGTAGTACATTGGCATTCAGAAAACTGAAACATTGTTGAAGCTGGTTTTTTATCGATATTGTTAAGGGTCAATTTTTTCTGGAATTGGTACTAGTTCCGATGCTTTTCAAGTATTTATTTTTCCTTTTTCCAACCATACTCCAAAAATGAATAATAGGTCCATTATCTTCCATAAATTGCGGTATATGTGTGGCAGAGTGCATTTTACTTGTAAGAGGACCGAACAGTTCGATGTACATCTCATTATGTTTTTGAATAAACTGCTTGACTCTACATGTGTCAGCTCGTATGTACTGTAGAGAAGACAAGATACCAACAATTTGACGTAAAATTAAATAGAGTTTCCAGCTTACGTTTGTTTCAGGAATCAAATCACCAATAATAGGTCCCAGGTATCTAATAAGGCACATAATTTCTGCTGCACTTTGCTTTTATTTTACTTTTTCTTGAAATTTATTTTTATTTTTTTTTGCTGATTCTTTTAGAATATTGCAAGGCTTGCTTCTGCCTTCAATTTTGCCAAAGTGAAAAGAATGCAAGCGATCATTTAATTTATCTATGGATAAAATTTTATCATGACAAATAATCACGGTTAATATTTTTGCTAAAGACTTTTTTCCAACCCCTTCACAAAAATCATGCATGAAGTCGCAGTGTTTATTTTCAGTGATATGAAAATCTAAGAGATTATTAAATATACATGATTCCGATATACCAGTGGAAATACTTTTTTTTTCTAAATCCGCAATATAATTAGTTTTGTTTCTCAACAATTCTTTATTTTCAATAGTCAATGTCTGTATTTGATGCGAATCAGCTCGACAAACTCGACAGCAACAAGTGTTGGAAAAACTTGCGACAAAACCGCATATCTCGTGAGTGCCTAGATTGTCCCCAATTACTAATAAACACCTAAAAAAAATGCGATGTTTTTTATCGTCTACTGTGATTTCCAGCCCTTCAGTTCCTAAAATATTGATATCGTTCATTAATCTGGAGAAGACGTTAGCATTGCCAAATTTTTTTTTATCATTTGAATAGAAAAGTATCGTCAAAAATACGTTATTCAATTTCACTATAAGTTCAGGTGGTAAGAATGAGCACGTAATATAACCACCACCGAACTTACTTTCACCCGCATGACTCCCAAGCTCATTACCAACTTCAAAATCATCAAAGAAAAAAAATAAAGGTAATATGAGCTTATCCTCGCATTTGTATTTTTTTTCCCACAAGTTGGCTTGCATGATATTTTATATGACTGTGTCTTCAGTATGCAAATCTGTGATGTAGGATACAACTTTGTAAAATAGCCCCGGAATCTCTAAGAAATCCTTTAAAAATTTTTGTGGTAGTATGTAAGCTGCGCGTGTGTTGTAACGGTGCCCCACCGTTAGGCCACGTTAGTAGGCTAGGGCAGGTAGAGAAAGGGGGAAAAAGAGTTCAAGGGACCTAAGTAGGAAAGTAGGGGTAAGGGAAAAGAGAGGAAAGCCAGGAAAGGAAGCAAAGAGGGACAGATTAGCTTGGGCAAGCGAGCGCGCGAGAAGCGTAGAATTTCGGGTACGACTCTCGTGATCGAGTTTTTCTTTGCGCGATAAATTCTTACCAACGCGAGAAGTGGTTTCTTCGGTGACTTTGGGTGCGACGTCCAGAGATTGCCAAGTGTGTGCTGGAGGCTGCTGAGAAAGCAGGCAACCTGTGCTGGAGGCTGCTGAGAAAGCAGGCGACCCCAAGTTCCACGAGAGGCGGAAGGCTTCCCCAGCCAGAGGGTTAACGCGAGGCTAGCGTCGGTGACCTCGACTACCAGACACTGCCAGTAGGGACGCCTACTGACCCCAGCGTTGGCATGACAGCTCCTTCGAGACCCAGAGAGTCATCACTACCTGCGACCGTGAGTACCGGTCCTTAGGCGACCGTTTTATTGTAAAGGGCAGCGGCCTTAAATTAGCCCGCGTAGGTCTGCCCGGTCTGCGTTTTCGCACCACGAGCTCATCGAGCAATCGCGCTCGACGTGCGAGAATTCACACACACACATACACTACACACCCGCGAATATTCTGTAATTATTTTATATTCCCTGAATATATATTTTAATTTAAAAATACCCGCGAGTGCTACTTCTTTTGGCGTGCCTAAATTTCCCCATATACCATATTTCCGCAGCGGTGTCTCGGCAAACGAGACCCACAAAATATTTTACAGGGAGTGTCAACGAGGGTATCCGGGTAACACAGGCCCGGTCGAAGTGGAGAGATTCCGCCTCGTTAATCCACATTGTGCACCTCGTAACAGTGTCAACTAATTTGACTGTAGATAAATATTTTTGAATTATTGTACCTATTACTATCTCACCTGGATGTGTATAATTACAGTACTTTTCATACATTTGAAAGCGCCTGCTTTCTATTAGAAAATCCAAAAATACATATTTATACTTAGCTACAACATTTTTAGTTTTTTTAAGCAATTCTTTCTCACAGTTACTACATTCTTCTTGGATGTTTTGTAATATTATTGGAATTAAAATGTCAGATATAAAACTACTTGTATTGTTGATAAATTCTTGTGTCACATTTCTAGAAGTATGAGAATTGGTGTCTAATGATAAGCAAAATTGAGCTACACGTCCATTCAATTCGGATTTGTTGAACATTGTAGGCTTTTATTTACCTTTTTTGTTACAGTAGATATTGCTTATACAGTAAGATAAGGTTTCTTTTAAATTTTCCAACGCGATATACGTTACATACAAGACAAAAAAATAACGATTACTTAATTTCCTCTACTCATTAGAGTTTGAAGAAGAAGATGGCGCTTAAAATTTTTGATAAAATTTGACTATGTTTAAAAAAGGAGTTTCAGTTTTGAACTCGTACAAGCAATAATCCAAGAAATGAAAAATGTTTTTGTAGTGTTTATTTCTCTTGGATCGTAAAACTTTTAAAACTTCATACAAATTTTCAACAGCTTTACTGAGAGTATCACATTTAAACTTCGTTTTCTCATTTATCACAAAATAAATTAAATCTATCTGTTTAAGTTGTCCACAAACAACTATCTACGGTTGTACATCAGTTTCCAATGTTTTATCGTAGATGTTTTGTAGATGTATGTGAGTCAAAAGAAAAACTTCGTTGTCTTCCAAATTTATAATATCCTAAGTTATTAAAAAATTTTACAATAGTTTTTAGTGTAAATAAAACTGTGTCTTAAAAACTATCAATAATTTTAAGTTTATATTACCGGTTTGTGCAAGATGAATGAATCATGTAGATCTTGTTTACTTATTGTGACATCTTTTTTCACTTTTACAACAATTGCTGGTAATGGACAGAGTAATCCAATGAGAACAAAAGCTACAATGTCTGCAAAAAAACCGAACATATTATTAAGAAACGAAAATGCATAAAACAAGAATTTTACAAACCATTAGAAGTAGCGTGAAGCTCCAACTTTTTTTGTATTTCAGAATTTTTCGGTTTTTTTTGCACATTTAACTATACATTCAGCAATATTACCCCAGTTCTAAGTAAATATAAATTCTTTTGAAGGAGAAAAAGAATTAAAATCGTGGTGAATCTGTTATTTATGAAAAAAAAATTAAAAAATAAAAATAAAAACAAAACAAATTAATAAATCTTTTTTTTCAACTATGAAGGCATAAAAAATTATATATTTTTATTGAAAAGTATTTTAAAAAAGTACACCAGTTGAAAGCTGTCAACAGCAGATAAGCATGGATATGACGAAAAAATCTCCTGAATGGTAGAACATGAGTATATTTTTTTTTCGTTCTACCACGGTATCATTCCACCTTAAGAGAAATTCTTCGTCTATGTTCAAGGTATCCCAAGTACTAGTGTTAACAATCGTTTTTGATTGAAAAGTATTGTAAAAAAGTATACCAGTTAAAAGCTGTCAACAGCAGATAAGCATGGATACGACGAAAAAATCTCCTGAATGGTAGAACATGAGTATATTTTTTTTCGTTCTACCACGGTATCATTCCACCTTAAGAGAAATTCTTTGTCTATGTTCAAGGTATCCCACGTACTAGTATTAACAACCGTTTTTGATTGCTCTATATTATTTGAATAAAAATATGTACTCTGCTTGAAACCTGTAGTTTTATTAATTTTATTTTGATACCTTTTTTTTTACTAATTTTAACCGTGCCTTGAAATAATCCTAAATCTATCGTTTCTTGACGGTAATGCCGATAGGAGTTGAATAAAGCTTCTTTGGGACCCACTTCAGTAGTGCTTTTAGAATACCATTCTTCAGGGATTCTACTAGCAAATAAGTCCACTAATTGTTCAACTAATTGTAAAAAATTTTCCCTGCGTAGACTAAAATAATTCATAATCCTAAGTATTGATGTTGTTGAAGATAATATTATGAAATATATGCATAGTTATCAATCAAGCGTTATAATAATTATTGTTGAGGTTGTTACAAAAAATTTCACTTTTGGTTTAACTAATGCATCACTTTTGTTCAAGAATGATAAGTATATATATATGTACTAACTCATGCCTGCTGTTTGCAAACTCGTTATCAATTAAAATCTCAGCTACCTTTGGAATCTGTTTGTCAAATTTATTTTATTTGGATGGATTCACTGTATCTTGGCGATAGGCGGCCAAAACAAGTTTACCTACTGTTGATTGCAGTAAGAGATAATATATATCATTTTTTTATATAGGAATCGCCTACAATATCGTTAAATGTTAAGTGATCTGAAAAAAAGTATACATGCGTGTAAAATTTATATAAAAAATTTTTTTGTGAACTACCTTAATTCACACCATTACAACCTCACATACATACATGCTCACACGCACACACTTATATATGAATTTATTTCAAATTTTATTATTGTGCACTACCCGGAGTATTACAAGAGTTGATATCGGGTGTCTATACGTCTATAAACACCAGATATCAACTTTTGCATAGCACCTCCCGCTCACGTTGTAACGATATTGATATAGTTCATCAATCTTCGAAATCATCAGCAGCGAAGAAATATGGCGAGACTTGAACGGTCACCCATCTAAGTACTGGCCGCATCCAACGCTGCTTAACTTCGGTGATCGACGAATCTATATAAGTTTACAGCTGCACCACCGTGTCGGTATCTTATGCATGTACGTCAACAAATTCATTCAACAATAAAAAGTGTTTTTTCCTACCTTCATTACAATTTTTACTTTCACCAGGTTGAACTGTAATTAATTATATTCTCTCTGCTTCAGTTTTAGCCTTTTTCTTGCTTGGTGTATATTCTTCTGTAGAGTTTTCTGTGCAGTTTGATGCTGATGACAGATTTAATAAGGACTGTCCTTCAACAAGGGTTGTATTAGAGTTCAATTGAGCTCCATTTGAGTAGAGTGTATCCGAAGGAACATCAATCAATGCTGTCGAAGTAGCTTGAAGAATCTTATAACCTAAATAAATATGTAACGATACAATAAATACGTGTGAATGATCTACATAAAACCTGTAAATAGATTTGTAATGCAATTGGATGGAATGATACAAAATTGAAAATAGTTCAAAGTAAATGATAACAAGGATTTACCGGACAACCCACTCTGTTCATTTGGATTCAGATAACTATACATTTCACCTGAATTTGTTTGACGATCTTGCAGGTGCACTCATACATGAAATGTATACTTGTTTATCTAATGTTGGATAAAATTATACATTCGTAAAAGTGAGAAGGTTGGTAATCAAAGGACAATTGTAATGTATGAAAAAAATTTGGGTTACTTCTAGGTTATACGATCAAGCACGAAAAACTGTAAGCATTCGTATCTTAAACTATATCATTTATACCATGTAAAATAGTATGCCGTATGTATTCTGTTATAAGCTACCAGATCTTAAATACATAAATCCAATACTCACATTATTATATTGATTACTCTTAAACTATTTATACTAAAAACTGCAAGAAAATCCAGAGCAGGGCACATGCTGTGTTGCCAATTGACGTCAGCTGATGCTCACTACTTTCGAGCCTTGACTTTGTACTGTGGAAGCCCGATCGGCCGGCTTTCGCAGCTTTTCCTAACAAGCTTTAATAGCTCACCACTATGGCGCGCTGTACACATCCGAAATATATCTTCCGACATACTTATCGTTGTGTTATGGCAGCTGAACACCTATTTGTGCCCGTACGAAACGATCTTTGACGCAAGCAGACCCAAATAATCATGCAGTAAGAGCCCTAGCGTCACTTGAACACTGGTAGCGTATGCAAAAAGGCTTTGAGAGCTAGCATTTTTTTTGCGTGTACGCTTTGCTTCGATGAACGACATCCACCGATTTTGGACGGCCTATGCCCTTTAGCTAAGCTGGTGATACGCTGGGCCCATATTCGAGCTTTGCATGGAGGAGCCTGGCTGACCAGCGCATTTGTCGCCCGTAAAGCCTAGATCATCGGCAGGCGGCGCCGAATCAAGAGCTTCTTGAATAGGTGCCTCATCTGCACTTGCTTGCAGGTGCGGCCAGTCACTCAACATATGGCACCACTGCCAGCTGCTCGAATTACTTCCGTTCGTGCATTCCAACGCACTAGCGTGGACTACGCCAGACCCTTCAACATATTGTTGGCCAAGGGATGAGGTCTCCGTACTAGTAAGGGCTAAGTAGCCGTGTTCGTCTGCATGGCCTCGAAGGCAATTCATCCGGAGCTCGTGGGCAACCTATCAACTGACTTATTTTTTGGAGCGCTTACCAGATTTTGTGCTCGTCGAGGCCGGCCAATCGAGATCTAGAGTGACAACGCCACCAATTTCCATGCTGCCGATCGCAAGCTTCGTGACACCATCCAAGATGCTGAATTGCGCTGGGATCGTATCGCTGGGTAGTTGGCCAATCAAGGGAAATCTTGGAGATTTATCCCCCCTAGAGCCCCAGACTTCGGAGGACTTTGGGAGGCTAGCGTCATGAGGCGGGCGAATTGTTTGTAATTCGCGCCTCCGGCCATTAACGATGGGCACTATCAGCAGAAGTGGGAGGCGTGGATACTTATTTTAGTGTGTGTGTGGGCGAAAATGTACTGGAATATAGTGTGTTTGTCCTTCCTCCCCATGTTATCTTATGTTAGGATTTATTAATTCAGTTCTTAACACATTAAAACTGGTTTTTTTTTGTTTTTTTATTTTTCTAATGATAAACTCTTTATATTACACTTAACATGTGTTCAAAAAAAATTTACAAATCTAATACTATTATAAATAGCAGTTACTTGTGCAACTAGAGTATGTTATGATAAATAAAATTTGAGCTAATAAAACATAATAATCAATGGTCTATGGATTTTTAACCCACTCTTCCATGGACTTCACAAATGGTAAAAGATTTTTTTCTGGTAAATTTTGTTCTTTAGCATTGGCAGTACAAGAACCTAAATCGTAGTTATGAAAAATATTAATTTTATCAATCCACTCTGCATTCATACAATTAATATCTTTATTTTTAATAATGCATAATACTTCTTCTTTCCTTTTTGCTTCAATACGTGCAACCTTTAACTTTTTAGGTTGATTTTTGTAATACTATGTCTCAAAGCTTAAGCATGTAACTTAAGACATTTTTTTGACGCAAAATAACGTCAACACGTTGCACAAGTTCGGTTAAACAAATCTGAATGCATGCTTTGACAATAAAAATCATAAAGTAATACATTAAACTGGTCACAATCAATGAACACTAAATTTTTTGCTGTTAATGTTTGAAATAACTGTAGAAATTCAGTATTTGGATAATTTTTCTTAAACTTCAACGCACTTATTAAACCTGTATCTTCATTTTGCTGGCCAAGATTCGGAGGTAAAAAAAATCTAGTTGATAAAACAGAGTTTAAGTTGCTTCTTATTGAATCCCAGTATCGTATATTATAACATTTACTTGTCTGTAAAAAAGATTTATACACACTTTGATTACTTAAAAATTTTCTTAAATTTTTGCTTTTTTCTTTAAATATAAAAAAAAATTTTTCTATTTTCTGCAATTTTACCAGACTCGCTTAAAGTAAAAAAGTTACGTAAAAAATTAAAATCTACTATGTAAAATGTAAAATATAAAATACCTGCAGTAAATATTGTGACTCCCGCACATGAATCATTCTTGATCAATTTCTAAATTTATATTAGAATGCTCTTAAGGTTATTGATATTCAACAATGACTAAATAGTTATCTATTACCATTTTATTTCAAACATAAGCCAAACTTTCTCCTGCGTTGGCAAAATTTTTATGTTCAAGTTCATTATCCATAATTTTACCTGCACTATCGAGATGATTGCCAAAGGTATCATGGGGTAAAATAAGTGCTGAAAGTTGATCACTTAAGTGGGCCATTATTCTTTCTACTCTGTTGAAATAACTACGACGTGGGGCATTAGTTGCGACGAATTTTTCATCCAAATCGAAAGATTTAAAATTATCAATTGCAAATTAAATAACTTTAGCATATCTGAAGAAGACAAAACAAATTTTTTTTATTATTTGGTTCAATTTATACTAATAGAATTTTTTTCAAAGCCAAGTAAAAATATTAAAATAAGTAATAACAGTGAATGAAAATTTTCGTTTTAAAATTTGATCTTTTAAAATGTTGTTCAGCAAAAAGTTTTTAAATTTATTTTTATGATTACAGCATAATTAAAAAACGAAGAAGTACCTGGGATTTTCGTTCATCTCTCTGTCAACAATTATAATAACTATAGGTTCAATTTGATCTTTAACTTTTATAAAAGGTTCAAATTTTTCAAGTTCAATCAAACGTTTAAAATCTTTAGAATGACTAGAGGCAGTTGAGGAGTCGTGTTTCCCACTGCGTATCGCTATGTTAATAGATCCTGACTACGTGACAGATTCAGGATCTCCCAAGCCTTATGCTTTTATTGCAACAGCGGCATAAACAGGAGGGATCAATTCATGCCTTTGAGCTATTAAAAAGTCATGGTCTGGAAGCGACACCTCTACGTGCATAAGTACAGGTGACTGTTTTTGTGCAGCAGTAAGTTCTATCGGCACGCAGCATTTATCATCTTGAAAAAGTAAAAAAAATCTTGTTTTGGTCCTAATAAATATGCTAAACATTCAAGAGCTCAAATTGATGCAGTACAAAACCACGCATCAGGATGGGCTTTATGTCTATCATTCTGTGTCTTACACAAACGCACGAGAACTGTTTTTTCGTGCCTTTTGCCTTCGTGAAAAATTGAATTTTTCGAAAGTAGTCGCAAATATGGTGCAGTTTTTAATAGTTTAAATCCTGCTTCTATTAGTTTTTTATGTAGATCTTTCAGAGTTCTGCAGACTTTTATTTCCATCGTACGTCGTCTGGCATGCACTGCTACACAAAACTCGCGATATCTACGATTGTTTTAAAAAGTTCAGGTTGACTATCTTCAAATGGTGACTTTCCAGCTAAGTGTTGGACCCTTACTATTATTGCAGGTTTACCAGAAGACTCAACTTTTGTTTTTTACTATTTGCGCGATATTTAACTTGGTGATCTGCATTTTTTGCTTTGATTTTAATATCTGTTTTAATTTATTAAGTTTATTTTTTATTTTATATGTGTCACCTTGGAATTCTGTTCCAAGATTACTATTTCTTAGTAAGTATTGACCATTTAATTTACACTCTAAAGCAGCAATCGTAATTTTCATTCCTTTTTTAACAGGTTTCCCATATTGTCGTTTTAAAACTGAGCGAATTTCTGATTTGTCATGAGTGTTTGTAAATATATTTGCTTTCACATTTAGTTCTAATTTGCTAGCCTAGAAAACAAAATTCAAACACTTCAAGAAATCGATTATTTGAAATTATATATATTTATCTTGATCCAAGTCTTATGATATTTCATATTTAAAATAATATTTTAGACTGCAAGAATTGAAAAATAATTGCAAAACAATCACATAGTTCAAGAACTTTAACAATAATTTAAACGATTTCTTTATTTACCTTAGCTTTAGCAAAGAAGCCTAAAATATTCGATTTATTTGTAACACTCTTATGTTTGTAAGATGCTTCTCGTTGGCTTAAAAAATTAGAGAACCCGTTTGCGTAATTCTTGAAATGTTTTTTTTGTATCGTTCCACTATTTATTTGCACTTACTTGCGAATCTTTGGCACTAAAGTTTGGGAATGCACGTTTATACGTTTTAAAAAAACTCTGATATAACGAATTTATAGTTAATAATGTCACACATAGTATTCTTTCACTATTGATGATCAACTTAAGACTGAAATTAGAAAGCATTTTAACGCAGAAGCCAAAGTACAATCCCACTTGCTAGAAAGCTTATCGATTGTTATCTTCGAAGAATTAGTGGTGGTACAGAATGTAAACAAAGCGCGAAATAATTAGCTAAGAGCAACCAGCGCACGTCAGCCGCTTTCGTCGATATATTGTTTCAGTGAAAAAATAGAAAAACAGAATCTTATAAAATACTTACGTAAGATTTCTTACTACCCCTCCTTTCCTTACGTAAAAAAGAGTAAGAAAGTACATTTCCTTTCAACTCTCATATCCTTACGTTATTGATGCACATTTACTTATTTAATAGGCTGCAAGCAATAAGGTCATTTATTTTACGATGAAGTCTTAAACAGTAGATTAATCCCTATTATGTTTTTTCTTAGTTGCTGAGGAAAAATAAAAGAGATTGCGTGCAAGGTCTTCTGTTGTTTAAGTTAAAAATATTATTTGATTTTAATTTATAATTATAAAGCCCGTTAGTTATTAGAACTTTATAGCTTGAATTTAAGTATTTATTTTTGACATTAATTATTAATGCAGTAGTGAGTGATCCCTGATTCTGACTGAGCTGAATAATTTTGCTATTATCTTTCGAGTGATGATAAATAAATATCTGTAAAAGATAGGCTCTGAGTTACTCAATTATTTTTATTTGATTCTACAATCAATGTGTAAGAACTTACAAGTTGGCTTCGGAGCTCCACCAGCCAATTAGTTAATTATTTTATTAAGTAGAAGATAAATAAAGAAATAATTATGAATCGTTAGCACAGATTCCATATTATACTTTTCTTTAATGACTACAATTAAAAGTAAAAAGGTTGTGACTGAGATGTTAGTCAGGTGCAATAATTTTTTTAATTATTACTTTTAAAATTTAAACTTTTTCAATAAGTATTAAAACACTTATACCAAGAAATATAAGAAAAAGAAATTAAATTTTTTTTATTGAGCCGAGAATTTTTTAAACATTAGGTAGACGTGTAATGATACTCAATCCAAACATTTCTTTCTATTTCTCTGTTAATGAGTCCATATTCATCTTTCATTAAGCATATCACTAAATCTTAGTGTCCTCAAACAACTTTTGAATGAAACATTTTTGGATAGCTTTAAAAATTTTCAAGGTCCAATATTTCTCAAAAGTAATATTATGTGTATTTTTCATACCAAAACATGATTTAATTTTTTAAATCTCACATATCAATGATCCTTCGTAGCTTTTAATAACTATTTACAAGAATCATTTTTGAGTTTTTTTAAAGTTTAAACTGTTTAAATGAGTATCAAAACACTCATACCAAGCACTTGGGCTTTCTCTTAATCTATACAACGCTTTATCTAATTTTAATACCACATTAGAACCATTATCATAGCCTTGTGGCTCTTTCAAATATAATTCAGATTTGACTTCAACGTTTAAGAACTCTATTTCGAAATGTATTTGTTCAATAATTAAATTATTTTGACAACAATAAGAAAGTAAAGTTTTCAAAAATTGTATTTTTGCCACTAGTAAGTAGGTACCGTCTATTTAATTATTTTGCTGGAATCCTCTTACTACTATTTCTACTTTATTTTACGTTTCTATTAATCGCATTGTTATAAAAAAACAAGTGCTTCATCATTCGTATAATTTACATAATTAATACTCCTACAAAATTTTCATATCTGTATATATCAGGCATGTTTTTCTAGTTAACCATCTTTAATTTAAATGTTAGTTTTATTATTTTACTAATTCTAAAAAAATACAGTGTATGCTATCTCTGATGATATCAAGGTGTCTTGCATCTATTATTTTATTATTTATCAGAACTCTATAACCATTGTTTTCGTAACTGTTGAAAATTAAATAACTGTCAATTATACTCATGTATATTAAATTTTGTGTTATATACATACGATTTTATTCAATGTGCTGTGGCGTCGTCATCTGCAACGGTGTCGCTGCTCATTCCCTGTTCAACTCTTGAATGATCAAGACGCATTTTTATGAAGTGATAAATATCGCCATCTTGCTTAATTGTATTTGCCGAATAAATACTTTCCTTACGTACAAAAGTGAACTTGTTCATTCTATTTATTCTGCCACTGATATTTAACCAGGTTATGAGCCCAGAGTCAATGTTTTTAGCTGCAAAGTTTTTTGTTTTGTCTATTTGTGGGAGAAAAAAAGGAGACGATAAATTCGCTTCTGCTTTTTTTCTCTTCTATTTGTAATATTCATGGGGATTCAAAAAAGATGGAAAAATTCGAGACAGGTAATCCAGTAGCGAAAGGAGAAGAACATTCGAAATTTCTAAGTAAATACGATATGACTGGGCACCAGGAGACCCGTGCTCCTGAGGATAGTGAGATTTGAGACGAATCAATGGCAGACATTATAAATGATTTATCCACGGTCACTCGAGGTAGGTGACGTGTATATGAAAGTGCGTGAATAAGAGCAATACGTGTAATTCGTAATTGATTTATGAGTGATAAAAATTTGTTTGGTCGGTCAATTCGTTTGACAAATTCGAGATGCATGCATGCTACTTGTTTGATTCAAAATTTAAAAAAAAAATTTGAGATGCATGCTATTCATTTTATTTAAAATTAAATTTAAAAATTCAAAATGCATCCATATTCGTTTGATTTGCAATAAAGCTATTTTTTTCGAATTTTGAGAAATTCATTATTTGATAACAAATTCAAAGATAAAATTAATTTGGATTCGTTGAGTATAAAATAGTTGACGGTGTTGCGTGGGGCTTACGGTGCGGGAATAAATAATAGGCCGACTTGTGGTTAATTTGTGCTTTATGGCAATTCCTTATATTTAAGGGAAGCCACGCGTGTCCTAATCTCGTGGTCTCAGTCCTTTCGCTCTCCTGTCTCTCGCTGATCTCCCATTTACTCTGTCCCTTTGCTCTACTTTTTCTATCACTTCTCCTCTCTATTCCCTTACGTTTTGGGCCCAAGCGAGCGGAGGCGCATGTACGCATAGCTATATGCTATCGTTTGTAACATGTCCAAGGTTGCGACGCCGACGTCCTCGGTGGAAATTTTCTTCTCTATCTGCATGTTTGTGGTAGAGTACTGTCTGTGTTATGTTGTTTGTGTTGTATAGTATTTTCGGTTAGAGGAAAGAGGATGGTCTGAAGCGCTCTGTCCCTATTTCCTCTAATGGTTTATTTTGTTGTATTTTATGTGTATACATTTTTGTTTACTGTTTACGCGTTTCCCTCGTACAAAAATTTTTTTCGAAGATTCTATTAATTACTTATATTACATGATCGCTTAACTGTACATTTCTTGCTTTTCATTTACATACATATAAACTATACAATGGTTTATAATAATAATTTGTTTTCGCATAACACAATAGTTAATACAGCTGTCAATTTCATCCTTTTTTTTTGTTTCATGGTCAAGATATCAAGGGTCAAGGAGTTACTGGTTAACTTATTTCTAGTTGTGTTGATATTAATTGTGGTCAAGGAAGTCGAGGGTCAAGGGCTTACTGTTTAACATATCTCTAATGTTGTTACTGTTTTTGCTGATCCTACTATAAATTTTTATCAACGTTATAACTATTTTTAATGTTGTTTTTATTATTATCATTTTTCGTTTTCATTACTACTTATATTTCATATCGTATTTTATGATATATTTGCTTCTAAAATGTCTGTGATTAAGTACATTTATTATTATATTTAAATTACCCAAAAAATCCATAGTTTCGCTTATTTCCTACCTATTTGTATTACATACTAATATCAGCAATTTTAACCCACAAATGTTTTACGATCGTTGTCGAGTATGCGCTGGTCCTTGAAAAAGTCTTCTTTTTTGTTACTGTTTATACCTATTTATTCTTCTCTTACAATTTTAACTATAAATTTGTTATTAGCAGTATCCTCCTTTTTTATTATTGCTATTAATCTTTCAAGTTGAGCCGTAGGTGACCGAGTACTGTTGCTCTCCAATGTTGTCTCTGTAACTAATCTATAATACGTAATAGTAAAAAAGACCCTTTCATAAAAAACGGCACTTGGATACAACCGTTGTAACGAAGAAAGAGAAGGTATGTTGAGTAAATATACTGAATCTTCGCACCCAACGTACTACGGTAAAATTAATCTGTTAATAACTTATTATATATGTAGACTTTGTTCATTTGGTGGTTATATCTTGCACTCCTTTTACATGTATATTTTCTTGCCTTATGTTTAATTCTTGCTTTTCTATCACTAACTGTTTTTTTTTTTTTTTTTTTTACAAAATGCTTATACTAGTTTTCTTGTAAAACATAGCATCGTTTTTTTTTTTTTTATTACTCTTATTAGTAGACTCTGAAGGATATGTTGATTGCGTACGCTATTCGATCATACATACAAAATGTGTATTTTTCCTTTTTTTTCCACCCGATGTTAGTTAAAAATAATTCTCAGCTATAATGAATAATTGGCTCTTTTCTAATTTGGGACTATGTACATTGTTGGAAGAGAAAATTTATAGGTAATTTGTAGGTATTTTTAGGCAAAACTTTGTTGGTCTTTTTTTTCTTATTTCTGTATAACACGCAAATACTTAGCTTTTTTTTACTGGGCACCTACTCTTGTTAGCCAATACTAAGATTTTTGGCTCTTCTGTACGTCGTCATTTATCAAGCTGTGTTTTTTTCTGTGGTGTGTATGTTTTCTGCTATTGTAGTGTAGATATTCACTGATGATATCGTGTGGTGTTCCAGTAGCAGAGTTGTTCAATCATTCTGGCAATCTATGTTTTATTCTCACTGCGGATTATTCAGAATTATATCGCAGGTATCTGCTAAAGATGTTCTGACTTCTTTTATGAGACTTTTGACTCATATTATACCCTTGAGCAGAATTTTTCCCATATGAATATACATGTGTGTACATTTATACACAAATTTCTTCTTTGATATATATTTTACAGCCATTGGATTTTCTTTTGAAAATTGTGTCCTATAAGCTCTACAATGTAGTGTTATTATGCATGTATATGCTGTTGTCATTGGCATTGTGAAATGCTACCTTAGATCTCATTGTGACTTTAATCCCTTCCACAGTGGAAGAGACCTTAGCTTAAATGTCTTCCAAACCAAATGCGTGTAAGTATTTCCCTCGTTTAGTTTCATTTTCGTCTCGTTGTGTAAAACGAAACTCCAGTATTTCCAGTAGTTGTTACTGTTCTCTGATAACTGTTCAATCCGAATCTTATGATCAATTATGCAGTCATAGTTTTTTTTTTGTGATCTTTAATAGACGATTCTTAAAGTTGAACTAGGGTCAATTCATTTTAACATTTTAATAGTAGGTAAGAAACATCGGGAGTAACCATGAATAGAGTAATTGACGGATTGTAGCTTAGGGCGCGTTTGGTAAAAATTTTTAGTTGTAGCTGTATTTCTTGATGGTTAAAATCAAAAAAAATTCGAAAAAAAGATTTTTTTTCTTAGAACATTGCATTTCACCTCCTTTAAAATCTACTAATTACACTATTCTAAAGGGTAACACATATAATTGTAAATGTAATTGAAAATGTTTAATTATTCAATCCTTTCTTTTTTTTTCTTTTTAATAATATTTTTGTTTTCCATGTTTTTTTTTTATAAAAATACAACACTAACAATTATTTTTTTTTATTAATTATTATTATTATTATTGTCACATTTTTCCCTATAGTTCTGAGTACAAGCATATAATTCTCTTATCATGAACAATATCTCTCATTGTTTTTTTTTTTTTTGCTTTTACTTTGCACGGGCGTCTAAGGAGGGTGTTGATTAATTAAGTGTCTGTTGGTTACGCTATTATTAGTTATTTTTTATTTTCTACCCTCATAATTCGTTATTCTCTCGCAGCTCGTCCGAGGAACGCGAAATAATAAGAGGCTTCTTTCTAATGACTTCTATATGTACTTGTTGGCGTTGATTTCGTAAGGAGAAGCTTCCGTTTTCCAAAACGTCTGTACGTTGCGTTTATGTGTGCATTTTTCTGTATCTGTCTACATATTTAATTATTTATCCTCCATGTTTCTGCACTTTCGTTTCTGTCCTTTTAAGGGCCAAAAGAAGAAAAAAACACGTTTTTCTTCCGTAGTTTCTTGCTCCTTTTCCTTCTCGTTCTCCGTTGGGTGTGGGGATCATAATATCCACGCCTTTTTGATTTTGTCTACATGTGCTACGCATATTTCGTTGTCTTTTTGTAATTTTACGTTGTGATCTTTGTAATCCATGCCTATTATTTCATATGGCCCTTCAAAATAGTCGTCTTACTTCCCTTTGGACAGTTCTTTTAATATGTATACTATTTTTTTCCATAAAGAACTTTGTATCATGTTTTTTGTCATAACAGTATTTTGATCTATATTTATTTTGCATCTGAGTCATTCCTGTTAGCGTTCATCATTGTGTGAGGTTCCCTGTTATTTGTTCTAGTGAGTCTGTGTATGTATGTCCTTTTTCCAGCTGCCTAAAGCTTGACAAAAGTTTTGCACGTTGGCCGATACAAGCTCATGTGGGGAGTAGCCTTTGCTCTCGTGCTCTGATATATTGTATGCCAGTACGCACACTGGTAGTACCTCGTTCCATTTTTCGGTTTGGCTAACGTATGACTTCAAATATTCTGTCAGTACGTGGTGTATACACTTGATCGTACCATTGCTTTGCGTATGGTAAGCTGTGCTTCCGATTTTGTCAACTTTAAATAGTTTGCCAAATTTCTCCATAGTTCTGTTCATGAAGTGTGTCCCCCTATCTAATAATAATTTCTCTGGGGCTCCAAAGTATGCAATGAATCCGTCTATTAGCGCTCTTACTGTTTCTTTGGCCATTGCTTTCTGAACGGGGGCCAGCACTGTATATTTGGTTAGCCAATCTTGTATTGATAAAATGTGTGTATTGTTGCGAGCTGATAGTTGGTTTTTCGGTCCATAGAAGTCTATCGATATCTTTTCAAATGGTCTGCTTGGAGTGTCAGTGATCACCATGGCTTGTTTTGTTTTTACTCGCACTAGCTTTTTCGTTTGGCATGACGAGCAGCCAAGTACGTGTTGCCTTGCGTCTGGCCTAATATTTCGCCAATAAAAATCTTTCACTATTTTGCTATATGATTTATTAATACTACCGTGTCCTCCTACTACTAACTCGTGATATTCTTTTATTAACTTATATCTCTGATCTACTAGTGGCACTACCAATGTATTTGTGTATAGTGTATCGTTAATTTTTATGCCTCTGAGGATTTCCTTAAACTGTTCGACTAAGTATATCCATTGGTTGAGATTTAGTATTGCTAAGTCTCTTACCAGTCCTATCGTTTTCCAGTTGTTTACCATTACCAGTAATCTAAAGGCTATCACACATTTCTTTATGTCGGATTTCATCGCTGAATTCTCGAAGTGAGTTTTCGCGTACATGCGAATAACGCACACTTTCCTTATTTTGGTCACCGACTGCCTTCGTCTCGTTTTTCATGACTACCGAGTTTATATAGCCTCGCTCATTTAACGCGTCGATAGTCTCCGTGCCCGAAATATCGTCTGTTATTGTGGAGAACGCTAGGTTATAGATATATCTGATTGGGTGATCTTCGACTTTTCTCATTTTTTGAAATGGGGTGGGGTCTGTGCTGCCTTGCGGGGCCCATGGAGGTATGCTGCTTGGCGGTCGTGTCCTACATACTCTATACTTTTCCATTGTGTCCGCTTTGTCAAAAATTTTTCTCTCCTCGTCAGGACTATTGTCACTATTTTTTATTGAAGCTTTGTTTAGGCCCTGGTCGCTATCCGGTGAGAGAGAGTCTCATTTGGTGTTAGTGTTCAGTGGTGGTGGAGGTTTAGGCAGGGGAATGGTGCGCTCTTTATCAGCTTTCTCTTTTTTTTCTCTCTCTCGCTTTCTTCTTCGCTCTTCAAATCCTATGCACCCTGGTCACCATTCTCTCCGTCTCTTTTGTTTACATATTGTTCGTTGCTGTTTTCTTCAAGGTTTTCCTCTGTGTTATCTAGAGATTTCGGGTTATCGGTATCGTCCTCTTAATTTCCATTATTATTTTTAGGTGAGGCATTGCTATTAGTTTCTTCTACAAGGGCTTGGTAGTGTTGGCTTTCAAGGTGTATGTGCTTGAACTCTGCTTCCTTCCCCCCCATAAAGGGTTGGTATACTGTCTTACAGGGTGCCACTTGTAGGTGTATGCAAATGTTTTCTTTATACTGTTGTGAGAATATAAAAGCGCATTCATTGTTGCCGAGTTCATGGTTATTATTAAGTATTCTCTTACTACTTTTGGATCTTTATATTTATTTATCCATTTTGACTCGCGTAGCACTTTTCTAAGGTCGTTTGTTGATTCTGCCAACCCGTACAGGAGTATTAGGCAATGAAACAGACAGCTCCCATCTCTGGGGACGCCGATCGTTTTTAGCCGTTTGTAGGGTTCTGCGCATTGGATCCTTGATATTCAAGTCTTCACATCTGCTTCGTCATTCATTACAATCAGTACATCATCGCTTTCCCATACGTCGATTCTTATGCCTTCTTTTCCCTTAATTCATTTTTCTTTAACGTCAATTAAGACCTTTGCTCGAAATCAATTCATTAATTTGTGAAGTACTGATTTTAAATTGGTAATTGAACTTCTGTTGTTATTATAATTTTTGTTTTCGCTGTCGGGTTTTTGTGCATCTGGCGGTCGTTGGTTCGCGTGTTTGTTTGGTGCCGTTTGGCTTGGTTCGGTCATTTCCATCCCTTGTTCGTCTACCTGCTGTCTATCTTTGGCTCTTCTTTTCCTCTGCTGGTTCTGTACCTCTCTTTTATATTCCAATCTCTCTTTACGTTCATTGTCTCCATCAGGTGTTGCTGTCGTTGCCAATTCCTCTATTGCCTTGCTAGCTTTCCACTCTCTTTCTTTTTCTGCTCTTTCCGCAGCCTCGCTATTCCACGCTAGTTGGAATCCCCAATGTTCTGCCAGCTTAGGTTTTCTCTGTATTGCTGCCAGTGAATCACGATAACAATCTCTTCCGAGTTGTGTAAATGCTTGACAGTATTAGAAAAGTCTGAGATTTTTCTATAAAGTATATCCAATTGATGTTGACGAGTTCTATATTGTGTTTTTCCTGCGGTACCTTGGTTTATAAATGGTGTGCTCGTTGTTTTCACCTCATTTGCCACATTTTTTTCTTTGCGTATGTACGCTAGTTTATTTTCTGCTGGTCCTTGCGACAAAATTTCCTCTTTGTTGCTTATCGTTATAAGGTTGTCTTTTTTTGTCTTATTTTTCGGTTTTTCCGTCATTTCCTATTCTAATCCTGTGTCTGCATCACTGTGACTGCTAGTGCTTCATATGTGCTCGCTTGCTCTAAGTTCTCTAGGCTTCTTTTCAATTACTTTGTCGTCTGAGTCCTCTGATTCAGATGTTTTTATTTTGATTTTCTCATTCTTTCGTATTAGATTCCTCTGTCTCCTTGTACGCATTTTATATAGTCGTGCTGGTGGCGCGTTTACATCTTCGTGATTATCACTTTCCTGTTTTTCCACGAGCTCATACAGCTCCCGGCGTGGTAGTTCTAGGTTGTCCTCCTCTTCTTTTATTATTGGGTTACGAGACAGGGCATCCGGTACCTTGTTAATTAGTGCAGGTCTGCAAACAACATCAAACACGTATCCTCGAAGGTCTGTCTTCAACCTTGTTAATCTTAAGTCCGGTTTCTTTGATATGTAAAAATGCTTAAGCGGTTCGTGGTCTGTCACGGCTGTAAATTTACGACCGAACAAATATGGCCTAAGCTGCTCTTTGCCGTACACTATTGCCAACAAATCCTTGTTGTAGGTCGGGTATCGTAATTCACTGCCTTCCAAGCATCTGGACGCATATTCACAAGGGTGATCCTTACCTATCTCTTCCTGGCTTGGAATTGCTCTGGCTTTTTCCTAAATGTGATTTTAAAATGTGTTTTATTGTTTTCAACGGTATAGTAATAATTCTATTTTTTAAATAAGCTGCCTTTTTCACTACTTCTGGTCAGCATCTATTCTGGTCATCTGCTTCTTTTAATGAATATTTAGCCATATCTATTAATTTTCTGTTATATTTTTCTTTTGTTTAATTCAATTTATGTAAGTAAAATAAACACGATTAAATAGATAAACCTTTCTCACGTTTAAACTTACTTATATCCTTATTTATCTATTCCTTTTTATTATCACATCTTAGTCTTTTTATTTGCTTCCTGTCTTACTTTAATCAAATTTACATCATTCACAAAAAAATGTCATATTTGATCTGTTAATTTAAAACAATACACTTTAACTATTTTACTGTTATCATCGACACAACGTGAAAAAAGTTTCTTTCAAGTTGAACCAGTAGTACCATGAGGATTATTTATATCAGTATGTATAATTTCTAAAATATCTTTCGCTATTGATCGGTCATTATTGAATGGTGAATTATGCATTTTTTTCTTAAACAAATCTCACATTATTAATAATTAGTTTCTTATTTTCTGGGTGAACGATCAAGCATTTGTTTATCATACATTGTTTTCAAATAATTAAAATTAACGTGACCTAGTATTCTATGCAATCTTTCCTCTTCTGTTAACTTATTCTTTGTCATTAATTTTGACTCGCTATACACAATTTCTCTTGTCATATGATAAAAACTATTTTTTAATAGCAAATACCATTAAGTTTCTCTTTTTTTTCAAAAATATTTGACATGTTTCCTACCGATACAATTTTATTTGCTTTTGTTACTTTACCATAACTCATTAAGTTTCCATCCGTATTTTTAATACAAAAAACAGCTTCTATCATACGTATTTTACTTTTACTACAAACTTTAAGCTTGGGCCTAATATTACCAACTTTTGTTTCTATTAAAGAACGACCTTCACCTACTTTGACTTTAAAAGCTTTTTTAATTCAACAAATACATAAAAAAATCGATCATTATCTATAGTACTGTCTCAACAACTACTATCGAGTAACCATTCAACCTTACTACCACATGTGTTTTCTTTAACACGTGACTCATTAGGTCTTTTCTTGAATTCCACAATAAAAATACTCACAATACCATCTTCGTTTCAATGCATTTGTTTATTTCGCTTCCATCCACCCCCTCGACGATGTTGACTAGAGCCTCTACCAGCCCCATGACCTTTGCCTCAGCCTCCGCAAAGTTGCTGTTGCTGCTGTTGCTGTTGTTGTTGGCACTCGTCTCGTTGCTGCTGTGCACCACCTTGCTTCCACAAATTATCGCTTTGCTTCGTCCTCGTACATTGTGCCTTGAAGCGTCCATATTTTCTGCACTTAAAACATGCTCTACCTTCTTTCCTTTTAGTTTTCAACGTACTTTATCTCTTTTTTCTATCTTTTTTTTTCTTTGTTTTCATTCAAACCTTTTCATTTTACTTTTCACGTACTCAACTGTTTAATTAGGTTCTTTTAACTTTTTGTAAAATTTGAACAATATAACTTAATGAACTTAGAAGCATTTTTATCATGTAGATCTGTAACAAAATGTACTTACACATATTATTTGTTATATTGGTAGTAAGAACCATTTTTTTCCGAATAATGTTTGATGATTTAAAGTTAACTATAGTTACGTAAGACGATCCAAGCTATTGTGACTGCTTTTATGGTTATCTTTAGATATTTATTTATTTTTATATTTTATGATTCAAAAACAAATACAAAATTTTTCCTACTTATATCTATTGAAACGACAAACCAATAACATTACAAATAACAATAAGGTTTGAGTCACATAATGGTATACCATTTACAGTAAACAAGCTGAATACAGAATTAAAATGATCATAAAATCTGTGAGGCAAGCAGTTAGCAGTGGTTTATTTAGTATTATTTTTTTCAATTTTTCCGTTTTGTAGTTTTAAATGATCCATATTCTTTTACAAGCTGTAAAAATTTTTGATGTTTAATATGAAAAATTACATTTGTTCTTGTATTTCAAAATTGGACATGAGTATACACAGACCAACTTTAGTTTGAAAGAAAAAGATTTGTATGTATTTTTTTACGGGAAGCATACAAAACGTATAAGCTAGGCAGCAGTTTTGATCTTGACCGAGCTTCTGTTGCATAAATACCTTTGGTAACGCTTCCTGTAATATGATACACGCATGTCTCTACTGTTAAGACACTATTAAGACTAGGGATCGTGGCTGCCTTTGTTGTTGTCTCTTGCGGCAGTTCTGACAAGCCACTGTCTGACACTTAAAGTTAGCACTTACGAGTAATACTTGAAGTAAAATGAACATATTTTATAAAATAAAATAACACAAGGTTGACTTGCAAGTGTAATGGTGTGTATATGTATGATTCTTTTCACAGAATACAGCTGCCAGATTTTTCTACAATACGCCAAATAACAAATACAACAATGGCTGTAGCAATAACAACGAAAAATCTTCACATGCGTCCGTCTGCCTAAGCTAATCTAACGCTATCTCGAGTTTTCCTCTTTTTTCCTACCTCTTTCTTACCTTTTTCCTATCCATTTCCGTATCTCTTATTCCTAACTCTTCTACACTTCTGTAGGTGGACTGACAGTGAGGTATCATTACAATTTCTGTACTTATTAAAATCTTATGTTTTCATAAAATCACAAGTTCTTATGATAAATATCTTAAAATCCTTAAAAAAGGAGAAAGAAATTTTTGTTATAAGACAATCTTGAAAGTAAAATATTGTTAGAACAAATACTATACAAATTATACAAAAAAGATGTAATAACTTTTTAAGTAAAAGCTTTTTATTTTTGATCTTTTTCGTTTGGTTTTGTGTCAAAATTATATTGTATAATGACTTACAATAAAATACTGAAAAATTGTTCGGAAATTGTTTTTATAACCTCTTTCAAGTATGAAAATATATCATTTTTAATAACTTTTATTACAATAACGAGTGCTCTGGAGAATTCAGTAATATTACATAGTTTTAAAAAAAATATTATCCATTTTATGAAAAAACTGCTAAAAAATCGAAAGATATGTTTTTATCAATTCACGTGAGAGCATTATGAAAAAAGTTTGAGAAATCAGACAAGGTGTTAGTGTCCTGCTACTATTAATTTTACATTTGCGTACTCAAGCTCTCAAATATCGGAAAATACGTATTTTTCCTGGTATGCCTGATGGATCTTGGTTAGATAAAGCCTCTTGATGCCTATTTCAAAGATTTACCGACATCCATAGGCCAAAAGTCATTCAAATAATGAAAATATGACCTGTGTATCTTAAAATGTTCAAACTTTTTCTCCAAATTTCTTGTGGCTCAATCTTTTTAAAATATTGTCTTATTGTTAAGTTGGCTGCAAGTAAAATTTTTACAGTAGTTATGGTGTATATGAGTGTATTCTTAGAATAAAGCATTGCTGCTAACAGTGTTTGATGTTAGCTATAGGTATTTTTAAGTTCCAAAAGACAGCACGCAGCGATGAAATCACTTCGTGGCTCATTAGTGGAGCACTTTTTTTCTGCCCGGAAGGCCAGGGTTCCAGAACCCATTCTGTCACTTCCTCCTGGGTAACTCTATGGTATTTTATTATAATCTTATGACTAGGATATCATATGGGTAGGCTACTAATGTAATACTTTTTTCCGTGCATTGCAGATAATGGTAAGGAACAACATTGCCTCAGAAAAGTGGGGAGGTAAATAACTCTCTCATGGTAAAATCGTCCCACAAAAAATTAATAATTTAAATTATGAAATAGTTGTGGCCAACCACAGTCATATATATGTGTGTAATCATAGCCACTGAATAAAGACAGACAAGACGTGGTGTTCTTAAAGTAAGATACTTACCCAGAGACAAATTATACATATGGATGAGAATTTAAACAAATTTAATATACTTAATATTACTCCTAGCTTTTTCTGGTATTTATAGATAAGTTACCTGTAAAAAAAAGTCTTTTTGTCCAGTAAATATAACTAATAAGCAATAAATAATAAATTATCCGAAGAAAATTAAGATTCTATACCTTATCAATAAGATCTTATAAAGTATCTAGTTGATTGACCAAATTTATCGAAAAAAAACTACTTTTTTGGAAAAAGTAGTATTGCTGCTCAACTCTACTATTTCTTACAATTAATCAAGTCCACATTTGGTGACATAACTTGGAGCTCCAGAAATAAAAAAAGGTGACAGGCAATCAAAACATAACCTTATTTTTTATTCTTTTAGCCATGCACTATGAGTCAAAGACGTAATCAAAAAATTTACTTATTTATGTATCGTTAATTAAAACAGCTACTTACAATAAATCGAGTAAGGCAGCTATTATAGCATGAATAATATCAACATCATCTGATCAATCAGACAAGAAACTAATGGTTCTTTGAAGCACCCTGAATATCAAGCTGTAAACATAAGCTTTATTTAACTGAGAAATTTTAGTAGCGTATCATCGTTTGTCATACAGTTTTTAAGTAGTATTAAACTAAGAAATCGTTTAAATAAACAATTTTTTAAGTAACCTGTACATTGCTTTTACCGTTTTCGTACATATTTTCGTGATAGTTTATTATTTCTTCTGAAAGTTACTCAGTTATTGAATTATTCTTGTTTAAAATGTTTTGATTTTATCAATAAAGAAAAAGACATAGTCACAAAAGCTAGGATAATAAATGACACATTTGGGACTCTCGATGCGCTGATATACCAAGGATTTTAACAAAAAATTTTGTTGAAAAGAGTTATTTAATTTATATGAACATCTTTTAAAAGACATATCCAAGAATTATACAATATAGTAGATAAATGGAAGAAAAAAATCTTGAAACTGTCAAAAAATTCATAATAAGGTTTTCCTTAAAAAACGTGTAGGACTTTTCATTTTTGGCCCATTTTGCTTGTACTTCAAAATATAACATATTCATAGTTTCAAAGATTGCGTTGTCATACTATAATTTATAAATATGTTTTTCATAATATTTTAAACATGCCATATTAAAATGCAGCAGTTGTGAACAATCAAAATCACCGTAAAATAGCGATTATACTCGATAAAAAGTGGTTTTGGTCTTCCGAGAATTGAAATGAAAGGCTTATTTTATACTCTTTACATAATCTATTACGATACTTACTTATTTTTAATCGAGCACAACACTTATATTTTCTAACATTAAAAAATTTAAAATAAAGCGGTTTTCTGTGATTTGTATTTTTTTGCAATTCTAAAAATACTTAAAAAAATGATAATACGTATTTTTTAACTATAATACCAATCCACTTTATTGTTGCTTTCATGGTAAAGTTTTGTAATTAAAAAAAAAATTTTTTACCATACACATACTTCTTGTCAGTTTAAAAAAAATGTAATTCACAGCTGTAACAAAATGTAAGAAAGTGCTAGTCAACAGTCACTCTTCGGGCCAACAACTATTAAATGGTACTAAGATGGCATGGCACAATAAGTTGTCAAAAGCAGTAGGCTGTTTGCGTTCAAAGGAGTGTTAAGCTATATTGCATTTTGAATCTCTGTTTTATGGTGGCATTCAGGAAGGTTATAAGTTATGTATTTTTTATCTGGTACGGTATATAATAGCTTTAATGGGGTAGCAGCATTTCGTGCTATTCGTTCTTCGATTTTATAGTAACTTTCTGTTACTTCATTCGATGATTTTTTGTTAATGCATGTTACTTTTTGATTGTAATAAGCTTATTCTTTGTAACTATATTATTTTGTTGTCTTTTTTTAGCACTATACTATACGCATATCTTTGCATACAGGACAGTGTTAGATCATAACGATATTATATTATAATTCTCTCGTTACAAACTAAAACATGACAGATGTGTTTGATAGAAAGTTACGTGGTCCTTTTAGAAAGTCCAGAGGAATTTTTGTATAGACTGTATATAGGTCTTATTCAAACTATTGGTGTCGTTAACTTATAAAATAAGTAACATTTATTAACACGTACATTATAAAAAATTTTGATCTCGTTTTTTGTCATTACCTACTCAGGAAAATATTTTTGTTCATATTCCAACATTATTTAAAGAATGTTGAATTCCATACGAATTTTGTATATAACGTCATCTCAATGTAAGTGGCTCTACTATTCTAGAAAGTCTACTCGAGGTCTCGCGTCGATGTTAAATGTTCATGTTGTGTTATGCAGAATAGGATAGAGAAGTACGAGAACATGAAACTTCTAAGCGTTTTTTGTCTGGTCTTTTTAAAGAGTGTATTTGAGGTAGTATGTTTCTTAAATCTTAAAGATTTTATCTATTTTTTTCATACTACACTGTGTATTTGGCGAAAGACTTAAATGAAGTCATGGAAATTTCAACTCACTAAACTGTTATAGCAGACTTTTCTTCTGTATATACTATATAATTATTGTTTTTATGGTTTTGGATTAGTATTTCATAATTGTCATTCATTTATAATAAAATACAAAATTATAAAACTAACTGAATTCCCGTGATCAGTTCAGTCGATTGATTCCACGTCATATTACCTTCTGGTAGTGATTTGTTTTGTTTTTTGGTAAATTATTAATATATTGCACTATTCTATTAACTATCTTCAACACGGGAGCCACACGAGTTAAAAAAAATTTATTCGTAGAAAAATAAGTAATCAGCAATCCGTTAGAAGTGAAGGAGACCATTAAAATACTAACCAATATATCATTTTTGTTTTAAGCGAAGTTTTTGACGTAGGGCCCTCACTAGACGAAAGTTGGGGAAAGCTTCTTAGTTTTTCTTGTTCCTTTCCATCCTGTTTGTTCCCCCACTACTGCGTGTTCTCTTGACAGTGAGTAGTGTAGTATAGCGTATAATACATGCATGCAGTGGCGCACGCACGCTTTCTCTCTCATTTTTTCTGCTTCTTTCTCTCTCTCTCTCTCTCTCTCTCTCTCTCTCTCTCACTCTCTATCTATGTCAAATACAAAAATGTGAAGGGATAGTTGATATGTGACCGGATAAATTAGTCACAGAGGCACGAGAAACATATTAAGGGTAATACGCTCTGATAGAAATAGGGAAAGCTCAAAAGTTACGAGAGAGAGAGAGAACATGTGAGAGACAACTATTAGAGGGTAAGGAGAGTGTGGAAGAAGCGGGAAAGGAAAAGTTGGAAACAACGGATGGAAAGAGAAGTTTGAAACAAGAAGAAAGCTCAGTTCGTGATTAGTTGCGAAGCGAAGCGAAGAGTTGACCGAGGAGGCGTAAAGCAAGGAGTGCGGATCTATACGACTTAGACCAAGACGTGATTTTGCACCGAGGTAAAAATTGGCAGAGATTTTCCTCAAATTTGCTATAACTTGTTGACGAAAACGCATCTTTGAACGAAAAGATAAGACATCGTTATAAAGACGGTGGACTAAGAACCAACCTCAAGCCAAAGGATTCTGCACCAGCAGTTTAACACAACCACTAAGATTACAAAAATTCATCCCACACAGAGAAGGTACTCCTAAATACGATTAATAAAAACAAAAGAATAAGTTCTCTCTCTTAATATTGAGGTATATAACTAAATAATTAACAGATAATAATACGTTGTAATAATTGAGTGCGAATGTTTAATGGCGAATTAAATAACAATAAGTAAGGGTGGAAGTTTTTTTGTCCATTTTGGAAAGCTTTTTCTTTGCAATTGTATTATTCGACATTATAATAAATATCAGGTTGTCTGACCAACTAATCTGAAGTAATTTTGGAAAACGTTTTTTATTTTGAGTTGTGTTTTGGACATTAAGATATATATGTGTATATATATGTATATTTATATACACACTTTTTTCTGTAATTGTTTTTTTGCAATCAACCGACAAACCGGAGCAAAGAAAACAATCCCAGGTACATTTACTGGTATTTATGCAGTGAGAACAGTGTGGTTATGTGGCACAGTGGACTATACTAGGCATTTAAATGACATCTGGAGGTCCCAGATTAAAATTTCATACGATGTACCAACTTTTTTTTCTTTAGAATTTTGTTTCTTAATCATAAGTAGATGATAATACGAGATTAGTATAAAACATAAAAAAAATCTATTATAAGTCAAGTGACATCGCTGAAGGGGCTCAAAAATTTGAAAGGAAAATTAGACATAACAAGCTTTAAAATAAAACCGATCAGCCTGTGCTCACAAGCAATTTTATGTTCTTAAGATTGGAGGACTCCAACAAAGTTGAAATTATGTTTAAATTTTATATTCATGAAACAATTATTTAATCTATGAAACAAATTACCTTATATCAACAGAACTATTGCAGAAACTAATATTAACGAAAAAAAGGCGAGATAACACTTTTTGTCTGCATTCAATTTTTCGTTACTTCTGTAAGGTTATATGAGTAACTTAATTTGACCATCGAAGACTGCATAAAAGTTATAAATTGTTAGTATACAAATAATTGTATGAACACCATATGTTGTGTGACACTGCTTTTTTACTGAAATTTCGGTGAATAATCTTTTTTTCTACTTAATCATATTATTTTTAAATTTCTAAAATCAAAGAAAACTTAAACTTTAACAGTGTCCTCCAATCTTAATTTAATAAGATTGTATGTGAATTCAGCCTCAAGTAAAAATCAAAGGTAAAATATTGAAACAACATATGTGATCACTTGCAAGTGACCTTTATCTTGTGCGTGATCAAATCAGAGAAACGGAGGGAAAAAGATAACGCATATACATGTAGTTAGTTTGGTGAGGGGAGCAGAGAGCGTCAGATTCTCTACCAAGGAAGTCGTGTATACTTGTATGCATTGAGTATATCTACATACGGCGCGTCTCCTCTCCTTCTATTTTCCGGTGCTCGGGCACGTTCGAGAATCGTTCACTTCGGTTGGAGAAGTCGTAGTAGCTGGTCTATTCTCCCTGCACTACAGGTCCCAAGTAGAAAGCTGTTACCTCTGCTGGTGCGCCACTCTACTCCTGTCGATCTCGGCTTCAATACCAAGTTGACATTTTGTTTTGCTTCAAGCTTCTTTGTCGTCCTACGAGATCCCGAAAAGCTAATCTTCCAAGGGTTTGTTAGTTGGTATCTCTATCTCTTTGTTTGATTGAGTACTTGGTAAACCGCTGCAGTTTAGTGCCGCACCATTTCCTCGCTAGTGATAACTTACAGTTTTATTGTAAAAATTTCTGCAGTTTCTTTTAAGGTAGATACACTTGATTTCGTTTAATTCAGTTGCACATCAATCATTATTTGATAATAGCAGAATTGATTAAAGTTGCTATGGAAATCAGCTCAGTGACAGAGTTTATAATACAACTCTTATTTATTACTGCGCGAGATATGTCGTATAGTGCTCACTAACGTCTAGAAGTTTTTTGAGCCAACAGTCTTAAGCAGCACATAAATAACTTAAATTTCACAGCTTCTACTGCCCATTGCTTACTGCTGGTGTTTGCCAATACTAGGCATATACGACAATACTAATATGCAACCGTGTGATGCGTTACCATATGGCGTGAAAATTTGGAAATAAAATTAAACGAGAGAGACTCTCACTTAAGTAGAACGCCCCAAAAATCTGTAAAATCTGTCTGACTGGCACTGAAGCTCATAATAATGATGAAGAGGTTCATCACGTAGTCTTATCATACCTTTTTCTGACTCTTATGAGCTTCAAGCTAGTGTGGCAGACTCTTAGACTTTATTTAAACTTACTCTGAGCCAATCAATTGAATTTCTTAGTATTTGAAATAAGATGGCAAAAATTCGTGCGATAAATGTTTATAAATATAAAAAAAAAATTTGTAATGGTTCAAATTGTGTTTTTTTTTCTTTTTTCGTGAACAACACAAAAAAGTTAACAAAAATATTAAAACAATTTTAAAACAAATGTCAAAGAACGTGCAAAGGCACTGCTGCTCAGTACCACCAACAGTGAAATTTTTTTGTGTAAGGAACGAAAGCTACGTACTTAAGATATTACTTTAGAATAATCTGGAATTTTTCGCAGTCTTTCTTGCTCTCGCATGCATAACAGTCTCGATCAGTGCGATGTTACAGATTCCTTAATTTTATAAGCTTATTAAACTATTGCTTCTTCTATGGATCCAGCAATCCGTGGTTTTTATTTAATCTGTATTTAGCCATGTTTCACTGAATAGACGTACCAGCATTGTGAGGCTCAAAATTTTATGAACATTTTGTAAAAATTTTATATTTAAAAAATTTTATTCATATAAATAACTAGTAATTGACTATTAAATACCTTAGTGTCGCAAAATATTTAAATATATATTTTACATAAAAATTGTTGTGGAAATGCACATATGCTGGCATTTTTTCCAATTCTATTCAGCATGCATATTAAAAGAGTTATGAACTACCTTTAAAAAAAGTAGAATAATAAAAAGGGTTAACAGTTTTGCTTTTCATTGCAGTGGAAAATTACTGAATAAGAAAACAAATGATCTTAAGATTTGCATTATTTAAAAAAAAATTACTATCAAAACTATGATTAATGACGGTTACTTCAGAGGTCTATTATAATATTACTATCCGATTTATCTATGTTAGAAATGGGTCATGACAAGGCACTTGTGATCAAATTTTGAATCAAAAAATAGAAAAAATTGACCATCTAATCATCCTCTTGATTGATACGAGAATTTGTTAGAAATCTAAACACATGTAAGTATCTTTGTTAAAGCTAAAAATAATAAGTCTCTCTTTTATTTCCGTATCAATAATAAAATTTAAACTTAAATTTTGGACCAAGTATCAGATTACATTTAACAAGAAAAAAATCACCCATACATACGTTAGACTAGCAGCCCCTCGTCATGGCTTCGCCCAAAACTTACTCAACGGAACATCGTAGTGTATTGACATGTGTTGTAAGACGTATTTAGTTTAAAATTTTACATCTATTTCTGACACTTTTCAGAACAAAAATTTTCTTCTTAAAAATGTATTTTTTCGGAATCCATACAGTTTATTTGGTCAAATAATAAGCTGTAAAAATTAAAAAAAATATCATTATGCTAAAAAGTACCGTACGTTTCTTATGCCATAAAATAATCGTTGGCCTTAAGCAGCCGTTGATTTGCAGTTTCTCCCATATTATTTAAGAAAAGGGCTATTTTTTCAAGTTATTACGAGTCATTGTGACTGCCTGGTTACCTCAGGGTAATCTTCTCTTGCCTTCTGTCAAAACCGCAGACTGATCGAGAGAAAAATTACAAAGTCTGAAGCTTTTGAGACAGTTGTAGAGATCTCTCCCAACGTCTTCTGGTATAATGTCAAAAACGTTGGTATTCAAAGCACCTTTTTTCTGCAGACTCAGTTGTTTTAGTAATCTAAGATGGGGAGATTGGTTCGAAATGTTTGCCCGTTGGAGACTGTCCCGTTAACTCAAATTTTTTTTTCCCTTCATAGCTGTTAGGTTTATCTGGCGCAGACCTTGGAGAGAATCGGTGATTCCTGGTTAAATGTTAAGAGTTGAGAGGTTAATATAGGGCCGTCGGTCACTGGAGATTTTAGTCTTGTAAAGAACAACTCGGCTCGTGACGACTGCCAGTGAATGACTGACTTCCTTTAATAATGGCTGGCTTTACATACTCTTTCAGTTGACGAATTAATTAAAGCTTAGGTGGCCCTTAAATGAACTGATGAGATTGATGGTTAAGTAGGGAATGTAAATACATATAATGGCCCTAATAAGGGCCAGTGGTGAACCTTGCAGCTATTCCTTATTATTATTCTTGATGATGGAGAGCCAGCTGCGGGTAGCTTGACTCTTATCCTTGAAGTCTCTGTGTACGGAGACCGTACTTGAGGTACGCCACTGACCAAAGGATATCTCGTGTTCAGGTCGTTCCCCAGATAACCAACCGCTCATCGTTAGTAGGAAAAGAATACCTTCTCTGTAGATATGCCGTTGGGACGACCACTAAGAAGAAGGCCGTTGTGGCTGCCCGTACTTTTCAAGACTGTCTTCCTTGGCTAGCAGTTGAAGTAAAAAATTTTCTGATGGCACCAGCTAAGATGGTTGAGCATCCAAAAGCATCCCTATTTTTTCGGCACTCGGTTATTTTGGCGATCCAGGGTAAAACCCAATTTATTTTGCTTGCCTATGAAAGAAGAGTGTCATCAGTTGCCAGAATGCCCAGTTGCACGATAAAATACTTTGTTCTTGGTGTAGTGCCGATGGTTGACCATGACAATCGTAAGCTCGATGGGGCATCTTATAACCACTCTTTACTATCTTTGATTGCGGGTGGCTTTAATCTTACCTCGATGCCACCAAGCAGATCCTTCTGAACTGAAGCGTAGAATTATCTTTTTTTATTAAAACTTTAAGCTTATTTATCGCTATTGTTATTAAATTTTTTAAGAAAAAAACTATGCAAAGACCATCTTGGAATCATCAAGAATCAGCATGCAAAATTTCAGCAAAATCGGTTCAGTAGTTTTTGCGGTTAGCGATAACAATGGTTTTAGTGACTTTGCTTTATTTTTTAGTAAAACAATAGTCTAGAAATCTCAAATCCACAAAAATTAATCTTTAAAATCATCAACAAATATTTTTTACTTCAGCAGGTAAGCGTATTTGTTTATCTTACAAAAACATACTACGTATACGAAATTGAAAGTTTATTATCTGACTAGCAAACTTATAAATTATTATCTAATATCCTTTTGCGCATTTCCAAAAGAACACTCGGATACTTTTCGAAGATGTAAACACAAATAGATATCTCTTACAAAATACCATAAAACATTTTATTTTAGACAAATACAACATTGTCGAAATGTCATAGACTACTTTAAATCCACAATGAAAATGTTCGGTTACAATCAATAATTTTTTTTATTAGAAGTACCACGTATCTTTTTGCTAAAACTCTACATAGAGAGATTTTTATATGTTTTCTCATTTCACCATTTTTCGCAAATTTCAAAATAGATTACCTGGAAACCGTCTAACTGGAATAACATATCAACATGTTATCACACCAGCCCAGGGGTAGTGGAAGACCTGTGGTGGGTGTTGAGAACTCCACTTTTCAAGTCTTGTGTCATGTAGAAATTCTACACCTCAGAAGCAGCATTGAGATTCTAAATTGTTTTCACTTTAGTCAAATATTTTTAATAGTAATCGTAACTATAGCTAAATTTTTATGTATTTTTAAAAATATTGTTGTTCGAATGGGTGTTAAAATTTTAAAAATAAATTTTAATTAGCCAATAAAGGTGTTAGATTTTTTCGGTTCATCCCGATTCTGCGATGTATTAATAACCGGGATGAGGCCTCTGGCTACCTGGTATTTTACTAAGATGTATCATGTATATTGAGTTTCGACGTCGAGTAGGTATCGCGAAATATCGTGTACATTAAATTGCATTATAGCAGTCGATTTTTTTTCCCACTGCATTTCATCTATTATTGAGACACAGCTGATGGTAGCTATTATGAAATTAAGTAAGTTAGGAAAAAAAAATGGATAAGTTCGTATTTAGGAAGCGAAAAAGAGTTTGTAAAAGTAACAGTGGAGGAGTGTCTCAGAAACAAGCTAAGTAGTGGGATGTTACGCTTTCCGTTAGTACGCAAAAGCCGCAAGCACATGACAAAAAGCCTAATTTAACCTAAAAAGGTACCAATCTTAGTGCTTTAATTGAATCTGGGAATAATTTTTCTCCAAATGTTTCATCACCTGAGAAAACAGACTTAGCTGTTGACAATCGTTTAAACCTTATAAGTTTTTAATTTTCATCCAAGTTTTATATTTGTCTTTAAAATATAAATTTTTTTACTTTTAAGAATCTACACTTTCAAATGCAATCCCAAGATGGCAAAAGGAGCATCATTGGCTTGATTTCAACAAAGATAATAAAGCAATTTGCACTGTATGTACTAAGGCTAATCTTCAAAAATCAATTATTGCTAGTGATACTTAAAGTCAATGCTCTAAATTTGCCTGGATTATTAACGGATTTTATACTTAAAGAAGTGCTGCCAATAGAATAAAATGACATTTGACTGGCTCATTTCAAATGAGAAACGCTAAAGACTTAGAAGAATATAAAAAAGTTAGTGTAATACAAATTATGACTGACGATACATAAAAACACATGATTGATAATCGTACTGCCTTAAGAAAAATATTTAGCACGTTATAAATATTCGTTCAATAAGGGTTATTCTGACGTGGCCAAGGCAATAAAAAAAATTTCAATTTTTACGCACTTTGAAGGCACCAGCACAAGACGTCTCAGAATTAAAAATTGGTTTTAGCAAAGTAGACATAAATGGCTGCATCATGATGTGCAAAATAAAAATATTCAATCTTATGTCCTCAGAAATTCTTTCAGGTATTTTGATAGAAATAAGAAAACCTTAATTTTTTACTGTATTAATTGCCGAAACTTCTGACCTTCGAAGAATGGAACAAGTTCTCGTTTGTATTAGATTTGAATCCGGAAATCTAATTTCTTCTGAACACTTTCTTAGGTCTTACTCAACATTAAGTACAATATCTGAGGCATTATTTGATCTCGTTAAAGACGTTTTATTGCGTTTAAACTTACCACTGAATAGGCTTCGAGGCAAACGTTATAATGGCACAAGAAACGTTTCCGGTCATGTATCAGGATTGCAGAGTCGATTGGAAGAACTGGAAACTCAAGCAATTTTTGTTTGTTGTAATGCCTATAGTACAAGCCTTGTAGTGCAAGATGGAACCTTATTAGTTCCATCAGCAAAAAATTTCATTGGTATGGTCAAAGATATGATTGTTTTCGTTCGTGATTCACCACATCGTATTTCTTTATTTCAAAACATACAGAGAGAAATAAGTAAATCTGAGGCTAAGATGAATTCTTGAGATACTACAAAAAAAGTGTTCAAAAAATTTTTGTTTCTTGTAGCTTACTACCCAACAAGGTCTTCATACTGGTAGTATGAGGTTTTAAGGTTTTTTAGTTAAAATATAAAATTTACATTTTTTAGGTAGACTATCAGAATAAATTCGCTCAAAATACTCAAAGATAATGACTTAGCACTGATAACATTTTTTTATTAAATTTTATCGGATCGGCAAGTAGATAGTACCGTCTCAGCCAAACCTGCTGGATTTTTGAAGTACGTGGAATTTTACAATTTTTTTTTTTTAATAAATACGATGATTGAAATTACTTATGTAATCAAATTCTTAAAAATAGATCATCAATAATCTGAATTAAGGGCTATGAACTTGTTTAAAAAAGTTAATGCTGTAAAACATACTTTAGCTATTTCGCGAGACTCGATATTCGATTCTGTGTCACGAGATTTCATTGACATTGTAGAGAAACTAAAAACTAAGGAGCCTACACTTTCAAGGCTCAAAAAAGTTCTAAGGTGCTTAAATCCTGATTCAAAAACGAAAAACTTTAATTTCATATAAAACTCCTTAAAATATGTACAGACAAATTTTTTTTTTAATTTATGATTGTGTACAGTTACTTTAAACAAATAAGTTTGAAACTCAGTTAGCAATATTTTTATGATCACTTTAAGCTTTTGCCATTGGTAAAATTCATGACACGAACGAAATAATTACAGTTTACGAGACTGATTTTTCCACCAAGGCTTTTGTTCAAGAAAGAGATATATTTTTGAATGTTGTTATTAAAAAAAAAAAAAAGAATTGTTTAAAGGATATAATCAATTTTTATACATTGAAATAACTGGTGTAGACGATTTATTAGTTTATTCATGATTATCACAAACTCATCATGCAGAAACAAAAAAAGTTTTTTGGTTCTCAAAAGATAAAAAAATAATGTACGTTCAACAATGCTTCAAAATAAGTAAAATAATATTACAGTTTAACACATGTATAATGAGTTACTTGCAAATATTGATAATAAACAGTTAATGGATGATTTCGTTAGATGTAATTCCAAACGAACAAATGTATTCGCATTCTTTATAAAATAAGCGTAGAATATGGAAAATAAGTAATATAAAAATGACATTATAGAATTACTATCAAATACGGTTAATGTATTGAGAGATTTAAATCGTGAATCAATAAATATGCACATTTTAACTAATAGAATACATGTATGTGATAAATAAAATAACTTATACAAAAAGTGCCAAGCTAGACACTCTTACATGCACACAACCCTATGCTTTGATGAACAGACAAGATCCCTCTTGCACCCACGTTTGAGTGCCAAGCGTCCGCATATGTATCATACAATTAAAACTCGTCAAAAATAGCGCCACTAGTACATTTCTCATGCATATACTTACACATATACAAGTGGATATTAATATAAATTATCCTTATCACGCTTTCTTACATTTGTGCTAATACAACTTATTCATTTAATCAAATTTAACATACTTCTAAACTTTCCAAATTTTAACCTTCCAAGAGATTTCATGAAAAAATCTGCAACATAACTATCAAATTCTACTTTTACGGTATCAAAATTTTTTTAAAGTAAATTTTATGACTACAAAAAAATACAGCTCAATACATTTTGAATTTTCGAAAAAAATTTTTAATTTCGCAATGCCACAAGCTCTTAAATTGTGTTTTTACATTATTATCAGTTTATTAAACTTTAATTTAAAAATTTCTACTAAATAACTCATTAACTTCAATTCACTTACAGCCTCTGAAAAAGTAACATACTCAGCTGAAATCAAAGACTTTGTTACACTATTTAGTTTTTGCGTTTTCCAATAAGCCACATTACCTTAATATCTTGTTACATAGCCCGATGTGGATTTTCTACTAAGACTGTTACCTGCCTAGTCTGAATAATCAAAAAAATCGACTATATCTGCATTATCATTTTTCTTGTACACAAGGTTAAGATCTCTTTTTACGTACACATATTTCCAAATCCTGATCATATACTCAAAAAGTATTTTATTTTAACTATTTTAAAACCAACTTAAATAGATAGTGCTATAACTTATATGAAATTTAGTTTCTGAATTTATGCACAAAAGCTTACCAATCAGATTTCTATACTTAAATTCATTTATAACTTTTTTTGCGTATTCTAGCTTTAAATTCGTTTTCATTTGTGTATCATATATTTACGCATTTTTTAGTATGTACTAATTAAAGATTTAATGTAACTCATCTTACCCAAAAATATTACATTTGTCTTTACATAATAATTAATACTTGTTTCCAAATGATTCTTTACTTTACCTAAATCCTTCATGTAATATCTTTTCGACAATTTTTTTTCATTACATTAATAGTCTTTTAACTTTTACAACAAATTAAAAGATCATTAACAAATAAAATTACGTACGCTATATACTTTTTATTGCTTTAAAAATACTTACAATCGTCTTTTTTACTATTTTTAAATCCTAAGTTTCTTTTTTTTTTATAAGTTCATCAAAACATTCAAACCAAGCTCTAGAGCTTTCTTTGGAACCGTACAATGCTTTTTGTAATTGACATACTTTATTAAAATAATTGTCAAAACCTTGCAATTGTTTGACATTAACTTCTGATTTAACTTTCCCATTTAAAAAAAGAGGTTTCAACATGCATCTGATCAGTAATGGACCCTTCTTGGCAACAAGACAATAACAGAACTTTAAAAGTTTACATCTCAGCTATAGGATAATAAATATCTTCAATACTTTTCTTTTGTTAAAACCCTTTAACGACTAATCTAGCTTTAAATTTCTTCTTATCTTTTTTTAGATAAATCAATTTTACATCTAAAACTTTCTCGTCTTTTGGCTTATCTACCAATATCCGAGTCTTATTTTCATTTGAACTATATATTTTTCTTTTCATCGCATTTTCCTAACTATCAGATTCAAAACTTTCCATGGCTTTATCAAAACTTTTAGGATTTTCTGCACTTTAATAATCAACGTACATAGTATTATACACATAATTATTACCATATCTTTCTGGACGCTTACCATTTCTTTTCGATCCACTGTTAACATAGTTCTCTTTTTGATTTTTACACTGATTTTCTTTCTCGGTAATATCATTGTCGTTTTTATACTGAGCATCTCCAAATTTATCGCTTAGATTGGATTTGTAATCTACAATTATACTTTAATTTTTTTAATTTGTCATTATCACTATCCTTTAATCCAATACAATGCTCATCTTTTTCAATGACATCTACATGTCTTGCTACGATAACTCTATTATTAATCAAAATTCTGATTCTTTTTCTTACTGTGTGCAAAATCTTAGCCATTTAACACAGGTAGTGAATTTTGCACTATTTTAGAATTGCTCATTTTCTTTCTTAATTCCTCTACATTTCTCGATTCCTTTTTTTCTGCGTAATAATACTCCTTTGACACCAGTTAATCTTCAACTACATATACCAAACTTTGTCCTAAGCTTCTAAATGTTGGATTGACAATTTTTTTACCTGTGATCAATTGCATATAATCTCTTCAATTTTTAAATTTGAATGCGACACATAAACAACAACAGTACGCCTTCACAAGAAATTTTTCTCAATTTTCAGTGTTGGACTTAAACTTTTAGTACATGTAATCACCGAGCTGCTACCATGTTTATATATTAAGGGATTTATTTCATGGATCAAGAAATGTGCCAACTCTGATGAATAAAAAATATGTATTTAATAAGAGAAATAGTTTGTACAAAAAGTGCTTAGCCAGCTACTCTTACATGCACACAACCGCATGCTTCGACAGACAGACAAAATCTCTACTGCGCCCGCGGTAGAGTGCCAAGAGCCCGCATATATTATACAATCTTTATTTGCCAGAGATAGCGCACCTTGTCCATCTCTGTTACATGTATATTCATGTTGGTATAAATGTTCGATATACTCAACAAATACAAATAACTTTGAAAATAAAAAAAAATTAATACTTAACTTTTTATTAAAACCATAACGCTCTGAATTGACACTTCGTACATTTATAAAACTGTATGTATTATTGCTGTGTACAGATATATATATATGATTTTTTTCAGAAACTACACCTGATGAGCATGATCTGTTCTGCTGCCCTGGCACTAGCCTTTCTTTATCGTTCTGTCGATGATTTTGTTCTTTCAATCAAAGACGAATATATTCAAACTTTTTAACATGTTTATTGTAACCATGATACTTAGTTTGAATTTCTCTATAAAATTAAAAGACAATTAACTTACTTGTTTGGATTTAACTTTTTATCGTGTCACCTGAAGTTAAAGAAAAATGTTATTCTAAATTCAATTGATCAAGCGGTACTATTATGCAGCGTTTAATCAATTATTTTTAAAATGCTGTTAAGGTAAAAGAAATTTTTTACGGGCTTATTACTTATTTAACTTGATACATAAGACTATTACATTAGAATTGAGAAAAAAAAGCTGTTTGTTAAAGAAGTATTTTTTGCCCTTATGACCTACTAGTAGAGGAGGTAGTTTATGTATCGCAAACAAGTGCAAAATACTGTTTACCATCTTAAAACTACACAACTTATTTATTAATCATACAATTAACAAAAAGTTTAATAATCTAGACCAATTGGATGAAAACAGAACTCTCAAATAGCAAAAAACTTATTCACAATACGAAGTCACATGTTATGATTGCCCCATGTCATATGTCGGCAAACCCAAATGATTTGAGAAAGTGCATGATAATAAGAACACTAAAAGACATTGACAGATTCGGTAGCAACCACATACTAACACAACAATAATGACACTTTTTATTGAGAAAAAACAAACATTCTTGATCACCAGTTCAACTATTAAAAGAGACATGATAAAATGTAACGTGAATGTATTATACTACAACTATAAGATAAAAATATTGCGAATTCACAAACCAGTGGGCAGTAGGTGATTAGGTACCCAAGTATGGAGTTACTTTTTATGAAATCCTACGGCAGACAACACATAAATATAAATTTACCTTCTATCAAACGATATTATGTACGTAGGTGGTGCAATGTTTGTTGAACAAAATATATGTACGTTAATTAGGTGTGGTTTTAATTAATATTTTAATATTTATTCAATGAATCATTATAAACTTAAGAATGGATTACGTTTATAAGAAACGCTTAACTTAAATTTATAACACAAAGTATTTCCAGGCTGGCTAGTGTAAGACTGGGTGCTTTCATTAGATTTTCTGATGATTTTCAAACAATTTTGTACAGCCTGAGTACATTTCTTATGTCATGCTCACATCTATCACATACGTTTCCAAACTTATTTCTACTCAACATTTAATACCCACAGAATATTTTTATCTAAAAAGATTAGACAAATCATTCTGAATGACTGCTAAATATTCAGTTAGTTGATATTACGTGCCAGAAAATGTAGCATCAGGACGGTTATCACACACAGGTTCTTTGAGAGATATTATTAAACCACCAAACGTACATTCAAAAAGGCAGAAACAATACATCTTTCAAACTTGACCCCACTTACTCTGAAGATAAATAATGCTTCGCATTTTTTGTACGTCACTGTCAACGCCCATACACTAAAATCAATATGTATTTTGAATCTGATTCTCTTAAAACCGAAATCCCTATAACGTATTTTAGCAACAACCAAGAGAAAGCAGGAGAAAAGGATCAGATGAACAAGAAAAATAAATCATCCGAAGGAATCAATGGAGTAAATGTAAATGTCAAGGCGTTGGCACATATGAGAGATACTAGAAGATAAGGTAGGGGCCGAATAAGTAGTTTGAAGTTAGGAGGTAACCGGCTGAGTGACGGCCAGATACCAACGTAAAAAATCTGGGAGTAGAGCGTGAGAAGGAGTTGGTGAAAGGAAAAAGTGAGTAGGAGTTTGGCTGTCGAGAAAAAATAAAGATTCGAAGTTAAACCCGAGTATCTGTGCCATTTTAATATTGCTTTCTCTCCGCATATAACACACGAGACTAGCGAGTTTTTTCTGTATTTTATACACAGAAATTGGGGAAAAGGTCGAGGTTTGCGGTGGAAAATGCAACCGGAGTGTGTGAGAGAGATTATGTTGGCACTTCAGGTACCGAGAGATTGAGTGAGGAAGCGAGAGACGTCCTCCTTCGACGACCCTAGCCCAGCACAGAGATTACTGCATTGGAGGCTAGAGAGGCCAAGAGACTGCGAGGCATCGACTTCCTGGACTACAACCCTTGACGTTCATGGCAGGCTTATTTACCAGTAAGGTGAGCACAGCATACGCCAAGGTTAAGTGCATAGGCTAAGAGGGGAGGTGGGTGAAATTGTTGGTCATAACTACAGGTGCGAGAGCGAGAGCCGAAAGATCGAGATGGAGGACAGTGATTGTGTGTACCCCGGTTGGGCCTCTGCCAAGACGTTGGAGGTGTAGCGTTGGGCAAAGCGTTTGAGGGAGAGAAAGAGACCGAGTAAAGATGAGAGAGAGAGAGAGAGAGAGAGAGAGTGCGTACGGTTGCGAAAGTGAGGTAGAGAGGTGCATAGCACTGGTGCAAGCGTAGGATACATCAGGAACAGGCGCCGGGATCTGTATTAGGGGGGGTGGGTGTTGGTGACCTTTGCTAGCCGTGACAGCGATAAACTCAGAGGTTCTAGAGGTCAAGCCAAGCGTGTGTGTGTGCGTTGAGGAGGCCTGGCCCCGACCAAGAGTCACATGGGTGGAAAAAGGGTGTAAGAGTGCGTGTGTGAGTGTGTGTAGGCGGACATCATATCTATCTGAGCACACCACTAGCGTCGTGGTAGCCATCGAGGGATCACGCCATTGTAATTGGGACCAAAGGAGGTATTTTCTTGGAAATAATGATTACTTGAGGTAAAAGTCAAAGTCACTTTATGTTGCTTATTTAATCTCGATGCGAACCCTCTTTTCAGATAGATCCAGTGAAGGAAGAGCAGAGAGAGAGAGAGCAAATCATCAAGTAGAGATGTACGAGAGTGAATTATCACGGTATAAACTGTCCAATGATAAGTCGCCATGGGAAAGTAGAAATACTCGTTGTTCAAGATTGTGAAAGAATAAAACAAAACAAAAATTGATTTATGTATTAATATAACCTTGTATGAATAAGCCATTAACGGAGAACGTATAAAAAATCTAAGAACTGGTTTAAAGTGTTCGGGACGCTTGCAAAAAAAATAAAAAAATAATTTTAATAGTAATACATTGTAAAATTACCCAATGGATAACGATATTAGCTTGATATTTCTCTTCTTTACTGAATCTTTTCCACCTATCTGTCATGCACTCTATAGCTTTTTTTTTTGTTGTTCACCTCTTCAAGTTTAGTGTTCTGAGAATTTCACCCTTACTTAACTTTCTTGCATCATTCTTTTCCCCTCTTTCGGAATTCGTGAAAGGTGTAAGTGTATTGACATTTCACATCACCCATGTTGTTAACATGTCCCGTTCAAGTTTAAAAAATAAAGAGATTATATGCAAGTGATCGCAGATAAAACAAAAGTCAATCCGACACTGAGATGTTTAGAAAAAAATTTAGTAAATGTAATCAAAGATTGACAGTGTTAAAGAAGTATATGTACGAAGAAATAAAAGAATCAAGGAATCAAGAAGAATCAAGAAGAATCAAGAGAAGGAATAAGCAATTCTAAAATGGCGGAAAACACACTACCTGTATTTTATGGCCAATACTATGCATACTGGAAGAAAAAAATTACGATTTTTGAAAGTTAAAGAAATGTGCAGCGGTGTGTGTTCGATTTCAGCTGAGTATGTTGCTTTCTCAGAAGATCTAAGTAAATTTAAGTTAATAAGTGATTTAGTAGACATTTTTAAGTTAAAGTTAAATGAACCGATAGTAGTTTACGAAGACAATTCAGGAGCTTAAGGCATTACAAAAATTAAAAATTTTCAGAAAAATTCGAATTATCGACGCCTCACACGAAGTCTATACTTATTCAGATTTTCCAATGTTAATTGTAAGAAGAAAATGTGAATAAGGCTAGAGCTCATACGAGGCATTGATATATCAAGGTGTATTATCAGTGTACTAATAAAACTTACTTGAAAAATGCACTAGTGGTGTCATCTCAGGCAAATTTTAATTGTATTACGTTGCTTGCAAGCAGCCATGTGTCATTTTTTATATCGTGCATCGTTCTTATAATTATTTTCTCCCTTTATTAAATCTTCTCAACTGTTACAAGATGTGTTTGCTCATTTCCTGATCCACGGAATAAATTCCACATGATTTTATTGAACAATATTTTAATGCTTTTTCTAGTTTCTCATACTTACTTAAAAACAAAAATACGGTTAAAAATTGAAAAAAAGAAGCCCTCTTTTTAAATTAATTTGAAATGTGACTTGTGGATCCATTTAAAAATTTAATTGGTTTTTCTGAAAGGAATCTTTTGTATCCAAAAAATTAAGAGATTTTTACAAATCATATAAATGCCATTTAATGTAAGCTGTTTGTATGGTTACACGTTAAGAATCCATTTTTTTTAATGTTTTATGTATAAAATAATGGTTCAGCAAACGAACTGCAATGTTTGTGGGTACTTTTCATGCTATTTTAATATACGTTTGACGTTTGAATAACATCTGTCAAAAAAACCTATGTGTGATGAACGTCCTGAAGGGACATTCACTGGCATGTAATATAACCCTATCAAAGAAATTTATACTACAAGATGGTGTTTCTTAATCATCTATGTACAATTATATTTTGGGTATTAAATATGGACGAAAAATAAGTGTACGATCGTACGAGATGGATGTGAGCGTGATGTTACAGATGTATTTAGCGTAGGCAATAGAATGTTGTCCTTAAATCACCGGAAGATTCGATGAAAGGGCACAGTTTTGGACTGGCTGGCCTATATATTATTTTTATTGTATTGTGCCGTCATATAGTGCTTATAATCATTAACTAATTGAAGAATAATTAAAATCACACCTAATCAACGTAGGTATACTCATTCCCACAATAATTGCACCACCTACGTACACACTATTACTTCATGGAAGGTACTTCTATACTCAAATTGTTTGCTATGTAATTTTATAGAACTATAACTTCATACTTAGGTACTCAAGTACCCACTATCAACTGGTTTTATGAATTTTATTTATACTTCAGGTTAGGCTAAAAAAAATCAGTGGACAGTGGGTGCTTAGATAGTCAAGTACGAAATGATATTTCTATGAAATCATATGGCCAGGCAATAAAATTGGCATTATAAATATACCTTTTACGAAGCGGTGTTGAGTACAAACATAGTGCAATCATTACTGAGATGAGCATACCTACGTTAAGTGGGTGTAGTTTTAATTAATATGTTAATGTTCAACGATCGCACAACTTTACATAATATATTATGGGTTAATACAATATAATTAATACAGTATGGCCAGTAAAAGACTGTGCACCTTCATTAAATATTCTAATGGTTTCAAAACGATTTTCTAGCTCCTACGCTAATTACATTTCTAACGTCACACTTACATCTCCTATATATGCCTAACTTCTGCTTTACACGTATTTTTAGTCCATATTTAATACCTAAAGCTTATTTGTATCTGAATGTTAACAAAAATCATCCTGTAGTACCACTTTCTTTAGTAGGGTTGTATTTATTACAAGTCAGTTAATTTATCTTCAGGACTTTATTCACATGTAGGTTTTTTGGACAAATATTGCTTACACATTAAACGTATATTTTAATTAGCATAAAAAAAACTGACGAAAATTTGCAGACCACTTAACTGTGCCCTTTTTATAAGTGTAACTTGAAAACTCGTCATTTAACATGTAACTTTGTAAAAAAATTACGTAAGATTGCATTTATATGATCTGTAGAAATCCTCCGATTTTTTTTTGTATAAAAATTACTTTTAGACAAACCTATGAAATTTTGAAATAGATCTATAAGTGGTTTTTGTTAAATACCACAAATGAAGGCACCTAGTATGCGTGGAAGCGTATGTGTAAGTACATCAGTATAAGGAAAATAACTGTCAGCGTTGCGTGCATCTTTTTTGACTGATTTTCGTCAACTGTACGTGTACAGGAGGTAAATGGCATGCTCAAATAACAAAAATCAGTCAAAAAAAAAGCATTTTACGTTTTCAAGATTAGTCCCCTGCATATACTTAAGGTCTTTTTTCTCTCTGATTATTTTTCTTGGCATTTATGTGAAGAACGTCCTTAAGTCAAAAAAAATCACCTTATCTACAACTGAAAAAATTGTGAAAGAATAAAACACAATTGAAAATCAATTATTTTAATCTTTACAGTACAAACATTTTTTTTTCTTACTACCTCACCCAAAATTTCGAGTTTTGGTGGCAGCGTATATTGACGAATACCAATTTTCCTTCGCTATCGACGCGATATCTATATCGCGTAGATGGGTTAGGGGTAAGACTTTCTGCTTCCTATTTCTCCTTGCTTTATAGAAAGATAGAGAGAGTAAGGAGCAGTGCTCCACTACTCCCCCTACTTCTCCTCACTTGAAAAAAAGCCAGAGAGAGTGCGAGCAGCAGTGCAAAAGTGCAAAAGTATTAAGTAAGTACTTACCTACCCTGCGTTTATTCATTTTTTTGAGCTATAAGAAAACTTCTATATAGAGTACGCATCCAACTTGGGTATGACTATAAATTTATCGTGTAATGCATGTAATCTATAAAGTTAGAAACTTACTACTTTGCATACTACCTATAATCTCAATATAGAAACAATGATTAAATGATTCTTAGAAAAATTTTATAAAAATCAAACATATGACGTTTGTAGCAGCTGATGCCCAGGAGACTAATAAATAACTATATTAGCTTATAAATGTTTAAATGCTGTTGAAATCCAAGAATTTTAAGTAAATAATCACTGGGACATCACTCGATAATCTGCTCCAGTGGTTTGATCGAGGCTTCGACTTGGGGAGCAACTTCACCACCAGGAGCGAATCATTGAGTTTCATCCCTTGTGATGTACTGTTCTATTTTCAGTTTTTGAAAATTTTGAAAAAATAAAAAAAAATTGTGTAATCAATTACTTATTTTTTGTAAAAGTAACATATAAATCGTAAGTACAGAAATTATAATAACATTGAAAGCTCCTTTGCTAAAATATACTAATTTCTGAGTTTAATAAAAACATTTAACTAAAAAAATTAGTGTACTAAGAAAATTATTTATTTATTAATGTTATTACTATTGAACAAAAATTAATTACCTAACATTAAATAAAAATTCACATTATAAATATGTAGCCAACCATACTATAAAAAGAAGAAGTTGAACTTCATAAGTCAGGACCACTGATAGCAGAGTGGATAAGGGCCTTGGCTAAAGTACAGAAGATCACGGGCTTAAGACTTGTGGAAAGTATTTTTTTCCTTTTTTTAAGTTAGTGAAATAAATAAAATCAAATTTAATAAAATAAAAAATTTGTCTTGTGCTGTGGTGGTGTGGTGTGGTGAGGTGTGAAGGGAATCATCGTGAATTGGTATGGTGAGGAAGGTTGGGTAAAAGCGAAGTAGCATTCAAAATTCATTTTCAGTACACATTGTCTCAAGGTCACCAATTTGAGATCGTTAATACTCTCTCGCACATAACATGCCTATGCAAGTATAACTTTAAAACCTTTTGATCACTACCTTAGAAAAGTGTTGTCACTCAGTTTTAATATGTGTAACTGGCTTTTGATACTACTTGAAATGCAAGTTATAATGTGGGTTTAATTTCGCATTAAAGTGAAAATGAGGATTTTTTGACAAGAAGACCAGAATTCATGACCCCTAAAAAAGTTGGCTAATTAGATACAAAGAATTATTTCTATTTCTATGTATGGCTGCATTTGTAGCGAACTAAGTGGCTAACTTTCTATTTCTATATTTTGAAGCTATTGTAACAAACTATAATATCTTTGAGCTGCAGCGTTACTCCATGTCATATTGTATCACTTATGAAGAATCTTATTGGTTTTTGCTAGAAATAGTTTGCATAGTATTTTGCACGGTGTTGATTTTAACTGTCAAGTATGGAAAAACTTATTCACTTGTGGATTTGTTATGTATGTATAGCGTGCATGCACATAAAGACTGGTTAAAGTCTAATAACTTTAGTTGAGGTTAAAGCATTTTTAAGTATTTTAAAAAAAAAAATTTTTTTATATGTATAGGTCTTAGTTACAGAAATTACTAGTAAGATTTACTTTCAGAATTTTAATGTTGCATAACACTTTATATTTTAACTGTAATTGAGTTTCTGTGTACTTATTTTGATCCAGAAGTCTAGGCATTCTTGTTGATGGCCCTTAAGATAGAAAGATTCAATTGATACCTCAACTGAAGATAGTAAATTGAAGGACTTAGAAGAAAGACGAAATAAATTTTAGGAATAGAAAGACAGTTCGCAAAAAATACTTGGCATGTACAAATAAGAATTATAAGATGAAACTGATGAAAAGCACCTTTTAAAAGAGCAACACACATAATTTAATGAACACACGATACGGACTTACAGGAGTTACTAAGCTTTCAATCTATTGATGCCTCTTTGATAGTCAAACACAAAACATTGCACATTTTAAATATTTTAAAGGTATAGATTAGTTTTAAAAAAAGCACATGGTGTTTCAAAAAATTTATTATAAATTATACGTCGATAGAGCTGTTTTTGCAGCAGTTGCAGTTAGAAGTGAAATATGAAGAATTACTGCACACTATTGACACTGATATAATAGCCAGTCTCAATATTATTAAAGAAAAGATGAAGAAAGATAAAAAGCATTTAATTTGAAACTAGGTAGGTTGTATTAAGACTGTAAAAATATAGTATGCCATATAACTGACCACACAGAGACAGTCCAAGAAAATTTGAAAAAAAAAAAAATAATAAAAGTAGTGACATCTCGATGAATAAGTATGACATACGCAAAAAACTACTTATTAAGATATTATCCTTAATAGTAAAGTGTTTCAAAATTAATGAAATATAACTTATGACTAATAAGTAATTGAAAACTTGTTATTAATTGTTTCAAAGCGAGTATGGCTTATCCTATCAATATTTCTAGCAATATACTTTGAAACAAAAGGCTGCAAGATCGCTTCTGTGACTATCAACTCTAATAGTGGTAACAAGTGTAGCCTCTGCAAGCACTCTATGCTATAAATGCACTTACAGGGACACTACCTAAAAAAATTACTTAAAAGCAGAAACTCCGTAGGTGCTACACTCGTCACTGCTTCGTATGCAACATGAAAAAGCTACGTTGATACTTGCAGATATGATTTTCATAAAACTCATAATTAGAACTGTAAAGTCGATAGTGATGATGGTACTGATAACAACGTAAATAAAAGTCATTAAAACAATATTCAAAGTAAAAACAAGATGAAAAATAATACATAGAGATGTAGAAACAATAGTTAAAGAACCAAAGTCAAAAACATAAAAAAAAGTGATAGTAGTAAAACCCACTATAAAAATAATAAGGTTCATGAAAATGATTAAAAGTCATTCAAATTAAATGCATGTGGAAGTGTGTTTGTGCTTAACCTTGAAACGACTGAATCATGGTTGGTGGTGTCATAACCAAATTGTATAAATAAATCACTTGAAACTTTATGCTGTTGAGAATTATTTATCATCAGTTTTTGAAGTAACTGAGTCTCGTGATATAAATCACATAGTCTAAGGTATGATAAAGAGTTGATAAGCTTGTCACTACAAATTTTTTATAAATCATGGACGATAGTTCGAGTAGAATTGACGATACGGAAGTGCGTAGTCCAACAAAGGAAATAATAATGTGGCCGAGTGTTGCGATTCGATTAATACATACGTTGCTTTTGTATGGGATTTCATCAGAGTATTAAAAAACAATAGAAGGGATGTGGGAACATTGGGTTGTACATTGGCGAAAAAAAGATTTGTTGCATTATAATTGATATTTTTGTAGTAATGCTGTCGTATATCTTGAAACACTATATACGCAGCCATTTCAACTACCTGAAAAAGTTCTTGGGCTTTAGTCAACGCTTCCTGAGAATACCAATCCTGTTTCAAAGTTTAACCATGCGTACCTATATAGTGAATTATGATATCGCTTGCAATATAAAAAAACTAGATTTCATTACTAAAATGATTTATTAGTTGATCTGTAGTCCAAATAATTCGAGACGTTTCATTGTTAAGTATCGTAAGTATTTATTTTGTAGAAGACTCTGAATACTCTGCGTTATTCAAACACTGCTTATGACATGTTCTGCGACTAATGACATTATTTCTTCGACTGGATGACCAACACAATTCGTAGGTTGATACACGAAAAAAGTTGAGAGGCGTTTCTTTTAATATTTTTTAAAAGATTTGTTAAATCACTATTGAGCTTGGTTGGTGGTAGTCTGCAGCTCTTTCATCATGGATTATTTTGTTTGATCACTAGCTAAGATCGAGATAAAATTTCTTTCGGAATGGGTCTCGGTATTTAGCCCGCAAATAAAGCAGTGATGTTGCAAATGAAACTGACGAGATACTTTAAGACTTTAACGTTTTAATGTTAACTGTTGCGACAATCGTTTCTCTGCAGCTTTCATATTATTTGCACCAGTACACGTATCATGGCACTGTCTAAGAACGCTTAAAAATACAAATTCTTTAAGCTTACTAGGTCTACCGTTTTCTCTTCTTCTGCTAGTATCAATGGCTGATTGAATTGCTCGTTTGCCAATCATTTTCTTATACAACTTGAAGTACGGAAATTCGCACAATATACAAATATTTTCTATTGTTAAATTCATACCGTTCTAAGGCAGGTATCTAAAAAGCAAAAACTGATTAAAAGCACTGGTAACAGTGCCATACTATTTTACTATTAAAAAGCTGCAGTAAATAATTTAGTGAAAGATTTATTTATGAATTGTCTGTGTGTATGTTCAGTAAGCGGTCTTATAGGCTACTGGCGACTGGCATGTGGCGTATACAGCATGTAATACACGCTGACAATCATTTATATAAGTATATAAATTTATACGGAATACAATCAGTAAGAAATAATAAACAAAGCACTTACAAAAATTATACATTCTTATTCGATCACCAAAGTACTATAAGTCTATCGGGATGTTATTAATTTATATCATATCGGAAATAATGTAGTGTCTCCAGAAAAAATCTGAACATTATAAAACAGTAAAAACGTGTATTTATAAAACAATGCGTGTATGTAAGTAGGTAAAAAATATATGAATTATTTAAATTTTGGTAAGAAGCTAACTTAATTGTCAGTTGTAATCATAATTTTAATTGTGGCATTTATGTTTCAATAAAAAAAAAACCCAGCTATTATAACCTCAAATACTATTACAAAGTACTACTAAAAACAGTATAAAAATGTTCTGACAAGTAGCCTAACTGCCTACAATACCTAGTTATGCTTTAAAAACATTCAATTTGTAACTGCCAAACGTTGAAGCACGTATTTCCTGATAATACACTAATGGCAACATGTACCGTTAAGCTTACCTTTTTCTATACTGACGTATTTTACACTCCAGGGACTCAAATTTCAGATAGGCTGAGGGGAACACATCGTTTTTTCACCTCTTCGACTCTGATTTGAAGTTGGAGCCATATAAGAGCACCCACGTAAGAATAACCTACCACCCACGACTTATTTTAGTACGCATATGACGCTTAATTTGCAAAATCACTCTGATTTAATGGAATTTGCCAGCGTTTTATGTAAGATAACGACTGCACATATTTTTTCAACTGTTAATAAAGTATTCACCAGTAACACGTTAAAGTTTTAGAGCTCTACCAGTTTTCCTTGTTAAATGGAAAATTTAGAAAAAAAATCTCTTTTTTGGCTTCTGATTGTCACAACAAATTTTCTGTTCAACTCGTAGAAAAATCTAAGCAATAAAATGCAGTTGGTATAATACTTATATTTGACATGATATAAAAACGTAACGCGAAGAACACCAAACAAAATTGCTTTTTTTTGAGGACCAAATTTAACTTTGAAAATTAAGAAATTCTACCTGCTGTTAAAATACTATAGTAGAACAAGCCTAGATTAAGAGGTTGTGCCCTGAAAAACAACTCTAGCATAATTCCTTGACTATGAGAAATGTTTTTAAGAAAATTGTTTCTTTCTTCAAAAAAGCGCAATATTTCGGAAAGTTCTTTATATTTTTTGCTTAAAAAATACGAAGAATTTATGAACCTATTGTGCATAATTTTTAAGATGCGTTTAAAATTANAAATTATAATACTATCATTTTCTTTTTTTTCCACGTTTTCTTGATTAAATGCTTAAAAATTGACCATACGTCAATCAATAGGTTCATTTGAAATTTGAAAATTTTCTAATTTACTTGTTTGCATTGGACATCAACTTTTTTTTATCATAAAAAAACCTGTGACGGCGTCACTTTTTCTCCTCAGAGCTTAGAGCGCTAGAATTTGGGTCAATCCCGAAATGTAATAACTTTTTTTTTTAATGCCACTGCATGTTCAGTCTAGTTTTACATTTCATACGAGGAGAAAAACGAGATAGCAGCTAGATATTTGTCTTAATAGCGTATGATTTTAAGGCTACTAATTCTGAAAATTTCTTTTAGCTTTTCTTAACGTATTAAGTCAATGTGCAGATAATGTCTGGGTCTGTAAGAATGTTTTTGTTGAAGTCCTTTGAAAAATTACATTATAATTGAAATTTTGTCTGTTTAAAGTCTTGTCTGTTTTGAAGCAAAGGGTTCATCAAGAACCCGTGGCAAATTTGGCGAAATCTGTTCCTAATTTGGTCATGCTTTAACATTTTATTATTTTTACTGCCTCCTTTAAGGTTATTAGCAATATTTTAGCTTTGATAGCAGTTACATTAGATGTTTTTACAGTCATTTTTCTGTTACTTTGTAATTCTGTTTTCCGTTTTTTCTCTATTTTTTTTTTAACTTATGAACATCTGTTTACTAATGGTAACCTGTTACTTATATTTTTTTTTGCTTGCAGGAATGGTCCTACTAAATCTCTAAATGATGCATTAGCATTGGTCCTAAGTTTTTCCGGCTTATATTAAGGGATGTATTCATAATAAAGGAAGTTAAACATTTATCGCATTAACAGCTATCCTTGATCATTCTTTATATGCAACCAACTTAATGGCTCATGGTCAGCAACAAGAACAAACTTTATCACCATAAGGAACAATGGGAATGATGCACAGCGTATAGTGCAGATAGGAATTCTTTTTTACTTATGGAATATTTCATTTGGGCTTTTGTTTTAAATTCCTAAAATATAAGTGACAGGATGGTCAAATCCTTTTTTTTACCTAATACACTTTAATAGCGTAGTCAAATGTATCTGTTCCTAACTTGACTAATTTACTAAAGTCGAGAAATTGTAAGGTAGCTCTTGATATAGATGGTCTTTTAGTATCAGGAAACTCTTTTATTGTACTTCAATCCATTTGAATATTCTTTTTTTTTCAATTAATCTTACAATGGCTTTGCCATTTAAAAAAAATCTTTTATAAAACGTCTATAGTATCCTTCAAACCCTATGAATTGTCTCATATTTTTTAAAGTTTTTGGTTGGAAAACTTTCTAATGGCTCATATATATTTGTGGTCTAGTTTAGCACCTTGTCAATTTACAATTTATCCAAGAAATATTACTTTTTTTAAGAAAAATTTTTTTTTTATCTGACTAAAGTATCATATTTGCTGATTTTAATCAGTCAAAAAGTAATTTAACATTACGGTCGTGATCTACAAGATATTTTGGGTGAACAATAATATTGTTTACATTCGATCACATTTAAGCATTTAATAAGCCTCTTTATGTAAGGTTCATTAGTCACAGGAACTTCCTGGATGTATTTTTCAAGCCTTCGGGCATTTTACTGCATTGATTATATCAATGGGGTATCGTAAATTATATTTTTTACTTATTATGCTTAGCCATAGGAATGTGTTGGAATAAACTTGCCAAATCATAAGCTGAAAAACATTCGTATCATCCCAACTGGTCCGTAATATCTGCAATGATAGGCGATGGATATGCATAACACCAACGATTATTTTATTAATACTTTGGTGGTCAATCACTACCTTACATTTTGCATTTCCATGACTGTCAGGTTTTTTAGAAACAATCCAGAGAGTTTAATTATACGGCGATGACAAAGGCTTAATTATACCACCGTTAAGCTTTTTTGCTACGTGTTCTTCTAAAAAAATTTTATATATGACCCTAGGCAGAGTGGAATACGACAAAAACTGACTGAAATGAAAATAGACTTAAATACTGATACTGATTTAGACTTAGATGAGACCAGTACTAAATTTCTGAAATTAAAATTGAAGCTTACAAGAATATTTAAGCAAGACTTACAATAATGATACATCAGAACAAGCTAACTCAGACTTAATATCATCAGCTTGATTTTATAATCAAAATAAGCCAGATTTTAAATTTCAAGACATATTGATCGAAATAGATACTTATGACTTTGACAATTTTGGTTATTCTTTATTAAATAAAAGAATTGTAGATATATCAAGACGTATGACAAATTTTTAACAAAGCAAGAATGCTTTGATCTGCTTCAAAGACAAAACCTTACTGCTACTGCCTGACAGCAACAAAGGCCAGTGTAGCCTAAACTTTACTTCCTTCTATTAAGTAAATGTACATGTAAGTGTCAAGGCTAGTATGGCTGTGACGTTAATCAATGTTTTTGAATTCAGCCATACCCTCTTGTAACCAGTAGCAGTAGCCTTAGAGTCTCTGTTAACATTTCTAGAAGCACGTTGTCATGACTCAACTGAATGTACAAAACATAAGCAACTGAATAAACAAACTTTACTTTTTATTTTAATTCGTTATGTAACTGGAGCTATCAGTAAACCTATAATATCATTAATTATCAACAATACCAGAATTTGATTCAAGAGAAGTATAAAATGTAGAGTCTGAAAAAAATTTACAAGACTCACCAATCATCCACTGAACATAGAACCCCGAGTAATTATGAAACAAAACTGGAAAGAGCACGAGCCAACTAAAATTTCTGTTTTAATTCAAGAGAAACCGAAGAATTTTAAATCATTCAAAACTTAACCTCTAATAAAAGCATGGACTTTGATACTTCCACGCGATACATCCAAGAAGTTTGAAAAAGAATTACGGATCAAAAGTAATTTGATATTTTTTTTCCTTTCAGGCTTCATGATAAACTGAAACCTTGATATTCAAATAACAATAAATATTGAAATTACCATACATTACTTTTTATATAAAGTTATTTAATAATTAGTTAGTCAAGCAAAAATATTTCTTTATCAACATCGGCAAAAGGTGGAGAAAATAATGTACCAAACATTCAATTAAAAAAGACCTATGTCTTTTCTACCATAGGATGGAGAAGCAAACAAGAGAAAATGAGACTTTTTTAATCATTTTTCTCAAATCGAAACCCTTGACTATTGTTGTACTATGAAAGGCCGACGAGGTAGACTATCTCAAGGATATGTAAAATATGTAGATACTATAAGAGCTGTCTTAGCATTCTACAACAATGAGCTAAAATTTTACATGAAACATGCTGAACCCATCAAAAGGAGCACAAAATATAAACTGAATACAAAATGAACTTACTCTTTTTTGTCAACAACAAGTTGTGTTCATAACATATCAAAGATTAAATGAAAAAGTAGACTTATTATGTACTGTCGATCTTCATTTTATTCGTTAAAAACGTGTTACACCAGTTTTGGTATCACAGTACCTTCGTCAGACAGATATACTTTAAGACTTAATAATATACAGCGCTCTCTCAAGAACATACACGTTGCGCCGTGGTCAACAATAAGTTAACAGGGGCTATACAAATACATACATTCACACATTCATACGTTCACACATGAATGCATACAGTTCATATATAGTCAATAATACTGGTCATAAATAAAACATACAATAAATAAAAATTCTATTCATAAGTACTCCCATAAAATGTCTGCATTCAATAGTTATATTCACAGACTCCCTTCCATACCTTTAAACTCTAAGAACTATACTAAAGAATTACAATTAATTAAACAAATAGCTCACAATAATGGATATGATTCCAACATTATCGACAAGTTAATTAAAAGTATACAGTATAAGAAAGCTATAAACAAAGTTCTTCCTCAGTCCGCAAGAGAAACTGAACCGTATCATGGAATTACTTACGTAGGCAAATTGTCAGAAAAGATTAAACAACACTTGAAGAAGTACAATATAAACATAGCTTTTAAATCAGACAAAACTTTACAAACTATCATCAAAAATAATAAAGATCAGACGGAAAAAAAAAGCAAATCAGGTATTTACAAACTTAGTTGTGGTTCTTGTGATATGAAATATAGAGAACAGACAGGTAGAGCTTTCAAGTTCAGACTCAAGGAACACGAAAATGCCTACGAAAAATAACTAGATACTTCTAGTTATGCCAATCACATTCTTAAATGTAATCATATTTACAATAACAATTTTAAGATTTTACACGCATGTAACAAAGGATTAAAATTAGATGCATTAGAAGCACAAGAAATTTATAAATTAAAAGACTCTAATATCTTATTGAATGACATGTTAAATTTTAATGATTTGCCTCTACTTAATTAAGCTTTGAAATGACCAGTATTATTGACTATATACGAACTGTATGCATTTATGTGTGTACGTATGAATATGTGAATGTATGTATGTGTACAGCACCTGTTATCTGATTGTCGACCACGGCGCAACATGTATGTTCTTGAGAGAGCGCTGTATATTCTTAAGTCTTGATGTACATCTGTCTGACAAAGGTACTGTGATACCGAAACAGCTGTAACACGTTTTTAACGAATAAAGTGAAGATTGACAGTACATAATGAATCTACTTTTTCATTTAATCTGATATGGATCTTCATCAAGTGATGACCGATAATATAGAACATATCAAAGACATAACATTACATGCAGAAGACAACGATATCTACGAACTTCTGAAATAAGACTAACTTTTATCAATATTATTAATTTGCGGATGATAGTAGCTGAAAATAAGCCCAATAATAAAACCGAACCATTCGACAAGCCATATTTTACGTCGTGAGAATACATCACTTATTACTAAGGTTCTAACTTTAAACTCTATAAAAACAATGAGCGAATTTAATCAAGCGTAATTATAACCATAATGTTATAAATTTACCTTAAAATTTATGTACCTAGGTTTATAATACTCTGTAGTATCAATTTAACTGAAGATACTTTAAAGACTCAAAGCACTAACAAAAACTTAAGTGATATTTGTCATTGTTTTAACTCAAAATTAATTACACTCACACAAATACATTCATTATGGACAATTAATACCCAAAAGTCGTCAAAGTAATGGCTGATGGACACCATCTTAGCATATTATCTTGGAAAAATTGCAGCCGATTAATGCTAAAGGAAATTCTGAAAACCTTCGGAATAGTCCAGTCCATGAAACAAGAACCGTGTGATTTAGATTACTTGAGTTGTGAGACGAGTTTCAGGTCACCACAAGATACCGCAAAGGTAGCAGAGCCACTTAGAATATTGCCAACGGTACAAGCGTTTGTTACTGTCGATACCAAAGTACTATATGAAAGTATTAATCTGACCACAACTGTATCAACCCCTAAATATGGTGATGAAGAAGGAACTACTTTAATATTAGGAGTTATGAGAGTAAATTGTATTGGAAAGAAAAGAAGCGTGATTTTTTTTTTAAATCCTACAGTGTCAATTACATTGTGAAATTTTCTAAAATCAAATATCTAACTGAGGATATCTTTTTCTCAACCAAACAACAAAAACGGAGACATGTTATACCCGTTCGTATAACATATAAAAATGCTGAATGGGTTAGAGAAATACGATGCAAATTAGTATATTGCATAAAGTAGGAGCTAAAAGGTTTGAAAATGAAAAAATCAGAGAATACAAATACTATTACAAATATGGAGAACGAAGACACATTAATATAGCCGATTCAAAAACCTAATACCCTTTCTCATAAATGAATGTCAAAAAAGCCAGTTATGACGACATCAAAGGAATCCACATGGCTTATGATGACGCTGGCCCGTTGAATCACATTTGATACTGTCCATTAAATGATAAACGAAGTGCCGAAAAAACTGTATACATGGTCTTCGCGACGTATTGTAATAAGTAGTCTCATATGAAAGCACTTGATGGACTCAATATTTTTGGAGTCCGATGTTAAAAAAATAATCATCGTAGGAAGTTAGAAACAACGATCTATCTTTTGCGTAGAAATGTAATACATGAAGTAAATAATAAAGTGCATAGCCTTCTATGGTTACAAACAACAAAATATGCAGAAAATTTGCCCCCATTTGCAACGATAGCGTAAGCACAGTGAAATATGTAAGGCACTACACATTATGTTTTGAAACTGATGTCACAACAAATCTTGAAGTATTACATAAATTGTCTGTAGGATCACAAAAGAATGAAGAAAACCTATCAATTCTGACAACCCAAGAACGTAAAAAGACAAAAAAATCGTTGTGCACACAAGTGTAAAAATAAATTCTGAATCTATAAGTATTAATCCATTACTAACTCAAATTTATTCTATTATCATTCCTTTTTTCTTACACAACAGCAAATATATTAATAATTTTATTAATTAATTATCAATTTCTTTACAATAATGAATATTATTATTTTCTTTCCAGTAATAATTTAATACTACCAAAAAAAAACACATTTAATTATTATAACATGTTTATTTTAACATACTTGTATATATACTTAAATTGTTTCTCATAAAATTTTACGTGTAAGGTAAGAATAGTTCTAAAAAGGGCACGGTAAAAAGTGGACCCTTTTTTTAGATTTTTTTTCTCACAGCAACCCCGTATAAATAAGTTATTTGACTCCACATAGGCTTTGACGTAGAAGGCAAAAGGTTTTAAATTGCTTAAAAACTTTTTCTATTGTGTAACATGAATCGTACAAGCATTATAATTATTTATACTAAAAGATATAATTAATACCTTTCATACAAATTAGATATGGTTGTTTATAGAAAAATAAGCTTCAGTTAGTATGTGGTACACAATACAGAAAGGATCATGATAAATGTAAATAAAAAATGATTATTTTATAATATCGAAAAAAAATTTTCAGCATAGTACTTGAAGTATTCTTCAAAGAAATATTAATATTTATCAGTCCTTTTTTTTAGTCTTTTTTTTATTTACATAAATATTTTAATATATTGATGGGTACACACCAATATTTTATCTTCCGCTTTAAATATTTTTTCCTCTCTCGTAGATATTGACATTCTGGCGTCTCAGAGTCGACTAATGAGTTCATCTTATGCACCCTCTTTATTTATAGAAAAATGTCATAACCTTCCTGGTATCGGACATTGTTTATCTGCTTATCATTGTCGATTATAACGAAACCTAACTTATCATCATTTCAACAGCTTGAGTATGGATCTTCAAACTGGCTATAGAACATATCAGAATTAACGTAAGTATCGTACACACGATTCAAATTGAATTTATCTTGACAAATAGAGCTAGAAGATTAACATTACATCTCACAATGTGCTTCGATACTTGTGCATATGACTGACAGAGATAAAAGCAATCGACATTTTTATATTTTCTCATGCAGTAGAAAGCTTTCACATGATCCTGTTTTTTGCATGTGATATCATCAAAAATTATAATAGAGTTTTGTAGAGCATCGTCTAAAGACACTAATGATTTGTGCTTACTAAAAAGAAAGTAGTACACGCCATTTCTGGGCTTCAAAAGCTTTTTATAGAACTTATATTTTGGTTGGTTAAGCAACTTCAAATAGAATCAAATGTGATTGAGTAATTATGAATATGAAGAGTTATGATTATACATAATAAGAGAGGACGCGGTCTAATGAATAAAATTATAAACACTGTACCCGTCAATCTTTATATACCAGACTATCAGTACTGTGGTCCAGGTACTAAACTTGTAAAACGTCTTCTCAGAGGTGACCCAGGTACAAACCCACCAGATAAAGCGTGCAAGAAGCAGGAAATAACTTATTCTCAGAATCAAGAAAACATCGAAGCTAGAACTACTACTACTATGAGGCTTGAAAATCAAATGGGTATGGATGTAAAAAGTAATAAGAGACCTAGCACTGTCTTGCGTACAGTTGGTCAAGCTGCATCACAGAAAATACATACTAAAAACAAAAATGCACACAAGGTTACTACTTGGGCTTTCAAGGGGGCATGTAGTACAGTTGAGAAATCAGGTGGTAAGAAAAGTGTAAGAATACGACGTACCTTACCTCTCTCTGCTTGAACTGGCGATGTACTACATCTTATACCCTTATTTACTGGTTCAAGTGCAATCAGTGCCCTGGCTAATGATATAGCTAGTTTACTAAGAACTATAAATGCTAGTAAGACTGCTAAACAGCAGCTGCAAGAAAGCCAAAGACACAATAAAACTATAGAAGCTATTGCAATTGGAAAAGGTCCTAAACTTTGACCAAATACAACTGAATTGTGTGTACACTCAAAGTTATATGCTGGAAGTGGTTTAGAAAAAAAAAAAAAAGAAATCAGTGAAATAAAAATTCCTAATCAAGCGTTAATCAACATTGATTTACCTAAATATGCTTAAAAACTGGAAATTACCAATTTTAGTGGGGTTTTTATGAGACACAACTTACTTTCAAATGAGCGACGATATTGTAAAACTGCTATTGTAAATTTTAATGATAAGGATGGGCCTGAAACTCATTGAGAAGCGTATCAGAAATTTGAAACTAATGTTACTCGTTTTGACAAATTTTGCAATCTGTGGCTACCTTCAGATTTAATGCTGTGCTTAGGAGTTAACAAAGTTAAGTACAACTATCAAAAATATCAAGACTTTGATTCTTTCAACTGTGGTTATTAGGTCTTGCTATCCTTATCGAGAAGATTGTCAAAAAGTAAATATGGGAGTATCATTAATAAAAATCTTTTATTTTCACTTCAGCAGTCATGGAAGAAACATTGACACTAAGTCTGTAGGGTACTTCTTCTGTATTTAAAGTACATTTTTTTTTGCTCATCGAATTATCGTCAAAATATAACTACGTTCTTGGCTTAGTCGAACTCCTTACATTTAATCCAATTCCACATATTGACGAAGGTAGAAATAAATTTTACGTAGGTGGTCGAGTTGTTGTTTTTCTAACAGGTAGCTACTAAATTCCCGATATCGAGTCATTTTGAGTGGAAGTATACAGCCTCAAGATATAACTGTTTATACGAAACCGAACAATAACTCACTTCGTAGTGTAATTATCTATAGTCATACAATCAATATCAGACAAAAATATTCTATAAGCAGTCTCTTGAGTTTTACTGAACAAGTTTTAGAAGATAACATCACCTATAACTCAGACTTACTTGTGGTTATTCTGAAAGTAAACACAATACGAGTTGAGTGCAACATCACGACTGGAGCCTATATAAACAAGAAAAAGGTTCATAAAATTTACAAATTTTGTCCAGCCATCCTGCCAGCGTATAAAATTATTAAAGTTCCTTTACAAATAATTTATTTATTGATCGCTGGGCGCCCTATTGATCACATACAATTATTTATAGCTGACTAGGACGAATAATTATTTAATATTCATGGATAAGTCATAACAATAAGCTTGCACATAAGACCGTCACAATAACTAGAATTGTGTACAATCATTAAAGGTATTTAATGAGAACAACATCCATTCCTGCACTCAGTTGACAACAAGCATTCGAGCTGTCAACATATCAATAAAAAAGACAGTTGATACGTCAAATGCTAACGCATTGAAACATTCAATTTCTAAGAAGTCTAGGATTTAAAATAAAATGCCCTGGTGGAAGCAATGGGACACTATGGGATCCATGCTTATCAACCATACGCATCTTAAACTTACAATAATATTGATGAACTAGGTATATCAATTTATCATCAAGAACAGTGTCTGCTACCATCATGCAGATTCCTTCACAGTCATAAAAGGTAAGTAAAATCAGATGGTATTACGGCAATAGCAAGTACTCAATTGGTAAACAATACACTCTGCCATCTATTCTAAGAAATTTGATATGAGGTGTCTGCTATAGAGATAGATAAATGTTAGAATGTGGATCTGACAACCCTCATACAAAATTGGCTCACACTTAGTCCTGATTAGGATCTAATGAATGAAAATGTCAGTTAATTTATAATTTCGGATGAAACAACTCCGACCAATACTAATGGCTACTTTAATATCCTAATTTCTCTGAATATGATATAAGGTTTCGCTGAAAAGTGTCGCTAGATAGTTGTTAACACAAAACATGAGCTCATATCCATGAAATGAAGAACTGATGAAAATGAAGTCATTTTATTACAGATAGTGGCTAATAGTGATGCTAGCGTAGTCCAAGTCTGGAAAGAGTTTAAGATAGAAATATTGAAACTTGAATGACATATGCGTATTGTAGTGATGTTGGATTCTCATAAAATTCGACTGCATGATTATTTACATAAAGATATGTTTACTTTCATGAGTTTTTAAACTTGGTAGCTCTATGAATATCTAACTTGCCCACAACATCAAAATATATTTTGACAGTCAAAACGTGCAATCAGTTTAAAAACCCACGCTACATAGTTTCAGCTTTCTAGACAAACTGTAAAAATCAAAGAGAAGTACTGCTAGTATATTTAATTATTGCAATATAAAGAATGTAATACTTTATTTAGATTCGCAATATCATCTCTACAATGATCTCAATCTCGATATGTCAAAAAATCATTTGCATTGTCGTATGATATGTATGCTAACTTTCAGAATTTGTATAATGGTAAAAATCATCCCCCACTGTTAAGCAAAGTCCCATTCATATCTCACACACCTCTCATCGTCATTGGTTGCTCTAAGCAAAATGAGTAGCTGGAAAATGCTCCAGTTAATGAGCGTTTGGAATTTGAACCTCACGATAATTATTCGGCAAACGCATCAGACTATCACTTAATTCTGCACGATCGCGTTGTTTAATACAATCCAATGAGCGGAGATGTCAAGAACCTGATGTTAGGTAGTGGTGGGGGTACATGGTGATAGTGGGGGTAAAAATATAAAGACTTGTGCCTAGCTTTCTTAACATCATTCGTCTTTCAACCGTCACGGAGAAAGGACACAACAGCAGCAGCTAGAGTAGAGAAAAAGAAGAGAACAAGCGAAGACAAGAAAACACACGAAAAATCTGATGACAATTTTAAAATAAAATAAAAATTGTGATATTTTTTAATAAGCAATTCATTTATCACACAAGCCAACCATCGTAGTACAAGGGCAGAGTATGTAAAAGAAAGAGCACGGTGGAAAATGCAAATAGTGTGGAAAGTGCTTTGATAGGTATGTGAAGTAGACTAAGCAGAAGAAAAAAAAAATCAGAAAAAAGTAAAAAGAAATAGAGATCTATTAAGGAGGACAACACAATGTTAAAAAATAAAAAAAAATAGGAAAAAAATAAAATAAAATATTACAGTGAGGAGTTATCTGATGGTCCTAAGCATTTGTGAGTAATGGATTACAAGGTTGATATACAAGGTTTAAAACAGTCTGTAGTCGATTAAGGTCTGAAGAAGTTAGTTAAACAATTACTTTATTCTATTCAAAAGCCTTCAGTTTTTCTCTTCAAAGAGCCATTTTCATGGCAATGACTCTCAGACAAACACACAAGAGGAAACTTTTGATTCGAACGCTGTTTCCGTGGTATACTGTGAGAGTATAGAAATTCTTCGTACAATTTTATAGGAACAATTCTTCGAGAACACTTACACGATGCTAGATAAGCGTATGTATTTGGCACATTAAGAACAAAATGGTTGCAAATACTCAAATTTATTGTTTATGATATTACTGACTTCAGATTTCCTCCAACTGATACAATAAAACTAGTCACTGTTTGCCCGCATCACAATAGGGCGTGACAAGCCAAACTGTTCTCATAATAGCGTTAGACTGTACAGAAAGTTTTTCCTAGATTTGGCTGAGTCTATGAGTTTTTTTTTTTTTTTTAAATATCAATGCCCAAGAGCAGCAAGTTCAGCAGCGAAACTGCTGTGCGATAGCAAGACCTATGTGCTGTTTGCTGCTACTGCTCAGTAATGTGCGTAGAAAAAAGTGAAGGTACTAGGGTACCCCAGTAAGAGGTAGTAGAGACCCCTACTGCTCAGTAACATGTGCTGTAAGGAGTGAAGGTAATAGGGTAATGGTACTTAACGCAGTAATACTCTCAACCCAGCAGCGGTGTCCAGGCCTGAAACCCCTAAAAGAATTCTAATCTAGTAGGGGTTCTCATCTAGTAAGGGTTCTAATCCAGTAAGGAGGATAATTAAATTAGGAGTCTCATCCACGTTAGTGGATTAGAACCGTTATTGGAGTAGAATCCATACTGGATTAGAATTCTTACTGAATCAGATTCCTTACAGTTAACCCATTTCTAACACAATTCATAAACTAGAATTCTTTTTCACAACTAACTGACAACTTATTTTCACTCATAAAAGTGATTCCTCATTGTTGACCCAATAATACAAGATTTATTACGTAAGTTCACATCAATCATCTTTTTTTGTAGAAACAATGTTTCGTTAAAAAAGTAAAGGTATTGTATAAATAATATGATAGAGAAGCTGAAGTACATCCAAAAGTTTTTGGACGTTAAATTTCACTATAAAACAAAACTAGACATTAAAAAATTAATTTAATGACTGCAAGTCAGAAGCTGTATTATTTAAAACCGTTTTCTTTTCTTTTCGTGTAATATAGTAAAATTTAATACAAAAAGCTGCTGTGTGAAATTTAAAAAATAAGACGTTGTGATTTCACATTTCAAATTTCCAAGCGGTTTGCAATTGATTTTATAAAGAATTTTACATTAGGACAAATATGAATGCTTGGATATAATTATGATTTTAATGAAATGAGAACGCAAGTGTAGAAAGAAAAAATGTACAATTAAATTAATCCATATTACTTTATTTAATTTCTTTCACTTAAACTATATTATCCAAACAAATTTATAACTGACTACTATTGATTATAATTAATTATTCACGTGTTATCAATTATAAATATTGTATATGTCAAATTTGCCAAGCCTTTTACTTTTGATAATAGATTTTTTTGGGGATATCGCAATCTCTGCAGTAGTAATGTTAAATAAAACATATTTTCGTTATACCACTAAAGTGAGGAAATAGCATTTATAAGTGCTCTCTGGGCCACCTCAGAGTTCGAACGTGTTTGTTTATGTCCCGTCTAACGAGTGCAACTCCTAAAGATAGAGACTGCAGGTGCTAATGATTTTGTGCTTGCTGCGTGTGCCTGGGTTGGCTTGATCCAGGCGCTCGCCTTCCTCGTAGTGTGTTATCCTCTAGAGGCTCTGTGCCTGTTTTTTTTTCTCCGAGTGACGACTCTGCTCTCAAAGTCGCCATCTTAACCTCAAAATGTCGTCTCATGTAGACGCCGCCGACAACAACGCCTTGCCTAGCCAGCTTCAGATTACAAGTGCTTCTTCAGGCAGCACTAATCATTTCAACAGCACACAACCAAATAATGCCTACACAGGCATAGCACAAAATACAAACCGACTCAATAACAACCATACACTGCATCGCGACCGAAAAACGTATGCTCAGATAACTTCTAATGATATTAACTACACCGAAGATATGGCAGTTATAGTTGATGCGATTGAAGGTGTCCCGTGCATGGATTTTGTTTGTGAAATTGCAAACCATTTAGATCCACTCAAAATGAAGTTCGCTTCTCGCATTTCCAACCAACGAATTTGTGTGGATCTTGATAGCATTGAGTCAGTTGAATATCTGTGCGACAAAGTAAAGTCAATAAAAGTAAATAATCAAAAAGTCAACATTCGGCCTTTAAGATCAAGAAACAAAAGAGTCATTATTTCCAATGCAAGTCCTGTCATCTCTAACGCTACCTTCATTGAAGAACTGAAAAAATGGGCATCGATCCAGTCTCTCATATTAATTACCTGAGAATTAATAGCAATCTACCCAAATTTTCACACTTAGGAAGCTTTAGACGACAAATCTATATAAGATAGGAGGACGAAACCAAACTTGTTCCCTTTGTTCCAGTCAGCAATCGTAACATTGTTTACCACGTATATTTCTCGACAAACAAACCCACTTACTTTTTGTGTAAAGAGGAAGGTTATTTGGCAGAGGACTGCCAACAGCAACAGACGAATATTTTACAGGAAAATTTTCCTCCCTCACAAGACTTGGGAAATGGCTTCCCTCCAATATGCAGCGATCTCAATAGTGCTCAAAATAATAATGCTAACACTGTTAACATACCTAACCTCAACGACCTTGAAATTATGCCACCTCTGCTCGCTCCAATTGATGGAAAAAAAAGGCATGCTGAATCCAACTCTAGTTCACAAACAGCTATAACAAACCCTCCCAATGCCCGGCTTCTTAAAAATAAGCCAAAAAGGAAGAATATCGAGCCTCATCAAGCAAGACTTCCAAATGCCAACATAACTGACGATGAAACTAATATTCAATTTAAATCTGTATCTAAGCATCTCCAAGACAATCACATCCAATTAGCAGTCAACTGAAAAAAACTTACCAAGCTTCTTTTCTTGTCTTATGACAAATCTACTGTTTCCGATATTCTCACTTGACTAAGTTATAGTGTAGAGAATATGGATTATTCTCTCCAAGTGATAAGAAATCTAGTCAACGACAACAATTTAAAGCACTGAATCTCCAGAAAAAGAAAAAAATTTAATTCAGGCTAAGCCATCTTTATCCCGATTATCAAGCTCGTGTGAGGAGCTTGGCTAATTTTTATTCTACATATATAAAAGAAATGAATAACTCTTCCAACACCGTACAACGAGATTTAAAAATTTTTTTATTGGAACAGTGGTAGCCTCAGAAATAAAATTGAAGAAATTCAGTGTGTGTATAAAAAATAGGACATTCTCATATTCGTTGAATCTTGGCTGACTAAAAGTGACGACATTAACTTTCCTCCTCATTCCTCAAGAATCATCCTCATCATTCGTAGCAATCTGTGCTATGAAGAAATCGTGAACATCGCCTCTTCTGTGAATTCAACAGAAATTTATGGTATAACGACTGAAATATAAAGACTGAAATTGCGTTCGTACCGATATAAACGGAGTTTTTTTATCAAAATTTATCGAATTCTATAATTTGCATATCCATAACACTTCCATCTATTCCTACGTGAATTCCTACAACAATAACAAATCTAACATCGATCTCATACTCACTTCTCTCAATTTCTCAGATAAAGCAAACTTTTCAGTAAATGACGAGACGTGTGGTACAGATCATTTTCCTTTTTATATTGATGTAAGCGTCAAAAAATGTGAATACAAGAAAAAAACTTTTAAATTAAAATCCAAAAAAACTAACTGGAATATTTTCAATAAAAAGGTAGAAGATACTTATTTGAAGTTTTTTACAACTTACTACGATGGTCTTTCTCCTAATGCCTAAGTATGATTTTTTCTTTCAAAGTATCGTTGACGTGCTTGTATTTTCCACCCCTCAATGCAGTGTGAATTATAAATTCAACAAAAACAAAAAAAGTGGTCACAACCCGGTTAAGTGGTGGGTTGAAGAGTGCAACAAAGTTCTTGGACTAAGAAAAGTGGCCTTTAAAAAATAGCAATACTCTATTAAATTATTCGATCTTATTGACTATAAAAAAACTTGTGCTATCGCCAAAAAAACTCTCAAGCAAAAGAAAAAAGACTCTTTCAAACGATTTGCGGAATCTATTAATTTTAAGACAAATCCTACCTATGTATGGAATCAGTGTAAAATTTTTAAAAACAGTTGGGTCGAAATTAAACCTAAACACGTTGAATTTAACTTGAATCATCAGGATCTGGTCAACGAAGCTCTTAACAAGCTTGCTCCTCTGGTTAATGACTCCTTTACTCCCTCACCCACGCCCACCTGCCCTATCAATCAGGTTCTTTCAGCCCCTTTTACTTTTCTTGAGTTTTATGTCGCTCTTGAAACTAAAAATTCCGATTCTGCCCCAGGTCTAGATGGTATTGATTTTGTAACTATTAAAAACCTACCAACAAAATTTAAACTAATTCTCTTAGATATATTTAACGAAATGTTTAGCAAAAATCAGTACCTTCTATCCTGAAAAAATTCATACGTCCACTTCATACCCAAAGCTGATGGAGCTAGCCTCCGACCAATAGCATTAACGTCTTGTTCGTGCAAATTATTTGAAACTATTTCGAAATCTAGGCTTCAGTGGTGGGCAGAATACAATAAGCTGATTTTTCCTTCACAAAATGGCTTTCACAAAGGGAAATCGTGTTTAGACAATGTAACGCAACTCGTATTAAAAGTTGAAGAGGCCTTTGCGGAAAAAAACAAGTTCTAGCTGTATTTCTAGATGTCACTAGAGCCTTTGACAACATTAACATTGACACTCTTTGCAGTAAGCTATCGGAATCGGGCTGTCCATCAAACCTCGTCTTTTTTGTAAATTTTATTACTAATGGAAGATATATTTACTCTAAAGTCAATATGGATTCCCCCAGAACCTTGCACAAGGGACTCCCACAGGGAGGGGTCCTTAGTCCACTTCTGTACACTCTAGCTACAAAAGATATCACTGAAAACCTTCCTAAAAATGTCAAAATATCCCAATTCGCGGAAGACTTGGCCATCTATATTAAATTCTTGTCTGTTAAATGGGCCTCTAAAATCATAGGTAACTCAGCGGAAAGAATAAAAAATAACTTACTTAAAATTGGGTTGCACCTCTCTTTACCCAAGACTGGGTTCCTTCACTTCAACAGAAAAATGATAACTCCTGGATACACGCATATCAGAATAGGAAATATTTCAACCCCCTCCAGCTGTTCAGTTCAATTTTTGGGTATCACTCTAGATTACAGACTTACCTTTTTTTCATATATTGAAAACGTTAAAAAAAAGTGCTTTAAAGCTATAAACATTCTAAAATATCTCTGTGGAACTTGGTGAGGCTCAGACCCACAAATACTCCTTACTCTGTACAAAAGTTTTATCAGACCTATTATCGACTAGGGCAGTATTATTTATCTTAATACATCCCCCACTCTAATTAATAAAATAGAAAAAATTCAGTATCAAGCTATTTGTATAGCTCTTGGCTATCGCATAACCACCCCGACTAATATTTTACTAGCTGAATCTTTTTTAACAAGGATTATGGATCGCTCCATCCACTTGGGCTGTTGTTTTATAACAAAATCTAATTCATGTCAATCTTCGCTTACCCTTGCCTCATTAAAATGTCACAAAAATGTTATGCAGAAAAACAACTATTGTTCAAATAAAGTTCTACAAATCTGTACCAAAAAAGTTGACAGCATTTCAAACAGCATTCTTAGTTTTGACAATCCCTGTTTGTATGACCATGATTACCAAAAACTCCTTACATCAATTGACTTTAACTCAAGCTTTGAAAATATACTTAAAAATTCTGAATCCCCCAAAGATCTGTTTATCGGATTCTCTTTAGAAAACCAAACTGTCAATATTTTTTTCTGACAGCAGTAAGTCTAAAACGAACGTTGGTTCAGCTTGTATCTGTCCTAGTCTCAACCTACAAACCAGTCAGAAGCTCCACCCGCAAACCTAAATTCTCACTGCTGAATGTATAGCTATTAAGGAGGTCCTAGACATCGCTCTTAAACACTTAAATAAGAACATTTCCTTTTTACTGACTCTTTAAGCGCACTTCAAGCCTTATCCTCTACAAGATATAGCATTAAAACCAACCCCTACATTCTTAAAATCAAAAATAAAGTTTTTCTGTTTAATAAAAATTCAAACGGTGGCTGAATAAATTTCTTCTGGATTCCGTCTCATATCGGTATCTGTGGTAATGAACAGGCTGACTCAGCTGCCAAACTAGCTAGTATATCTGACAATGTGATTCATCCTCAGATCCACTTCTCAGACTTTTTCGAATTCTGTAAGAAAGAAGCCAAACTAAATACTTTAAATACGATCTCCAGCCCTCCCCTTACTACTAGGAAATACTACTTTGAAAACTACTTCAAAAAGAGGAATAAATAATGGTCTTATAATCTCAATCTCAGCAGAGAAATAACATTTACCATAAATCGCATAAGTTGCAACCACTATAACTAAGCTGCCTCACTCGCTAGAGTAAATATCCTAAATGATTCCAAGTGCGCTTGTGGAGCTGAACAAGAGGACAGAAACCACATTCTGTGGAACTGCCCTCCATACGATACGCAAAGAGAGGAAATGTTCCGCAAACTCAGAATAATAAAACTCTACCCACCGAAAGCATTGTGACGGAACCTAGAATAAATGCCTGTCTGTGCGTATGTTCCTTTCTTAATACTTGCAATGTCAATATATAGCCAAGCGCTACTCAACTGATGTGTTTTCTTGTATAGCAAATTAGTGTATAATTCTTACGTCTAAAATGTGTAAGCTAGATTAATCATTTTGTATATTTTATAAATCTTGTATCTTTTGGCCTACTGAACTTTGGTCTTAACGGCTTGATAAATTAAAAAAAAAATAAAAAAAAAATAAAAAAAATAAAAAAAACAACATTCATAGTTTGCAACTAAAGAAAAAAAACACAAAATTAAATATAGAATGGAGAAAGAATATACGTCACTACACGTCTATATGTATGAATACATAGCTACCATACTTTAAAAGTTCAAGATCAGGTCTATACTCACTTAGCTCGCATCTCTAAGAATCTACTTTATCGTGTCAGTACTCCAACTGTGGTCTGATAGTTCAAAAGCCATGTAAAATAAGGTCCCCTTTGCTGTGTAAGTAATTGATGTCACAATCAAATCTCAAGTGGTTTTTCACTATGTCATTGACGATAGAGCATACGTGTATGGTAACATAGCATCGCAGATTCTATCAGAAATGGCTGTAACATACATAGAAAATGTATGGCTACCTCTATTAAATACTTGTTAATTTAGAATATTTCAAGACGCTACCTACTACAGTTCTCTCAAATTTGTTCTGAATTCCTTACGATCCTCTAGAGGTTATCTCGAGTAGTTTTGACTGCTGCCATCCTCTCTTTACTCCTCTCATGAAGAAATTATATCACTGAGCATTTTAGAGTATGCGTGATAATCAAAGATCACGTGCAAGGATTGGGGTAATATAAGAAGAGTAGAAACAAGAATAGATAGGTTTAAAGTTCAATAAGATCATTCATAGTAAAGAGCAGGGCACAAGCATGCGGAATGCAGTGGTAGGGGTGAGCGGAAACAATAGATTATCACGTACTTCTCTTTCTTGCCACTCGTTCTCTTCTCGCTCTTTACTCAGCTTCTTTCTGCTTCTCGCACGTTTTCATTGCTTCACCGACTTTTCTCAAACATTTTTTTTTTGTCTGTTACACGAATATGTGTATATACATTCGTGTGTATATATTTCTTCCTATATTATATAGTC
>NW_019379716.1:285701-300179 GCF_000648655.2 Copidosoma floridanum
CCAAATAAGGTAGTTATTCTTCCATTTTCTTGCATTTTTCGAGTAATTCTACTTTTTTGCTAGCTCCCCCCCGAAATGACCAAATTCTCCACCTAAAATAATTATTTTATTTCCAAAAGGTTTATTACTACTAGATCAATCTTTTAAGCTCCTATTAACGATTTCTAATGCTTTTTTTGGTATTATAGAAGCTTTATCCTAAATAATAACTTTTACATCACGTTATTTTTGTTTATCTAACTCAAACTGGAAGAATGCACTTCCTATAGTGCTTAAGTCTAATGGAAGTCTGAATGTTCTGTAAGTGGTTTTCTTTCGTTTCATTCCCTTTGGGAGCAGAATAGAAGCAATACCTGTCCAAGCTTTTGTAAGGATCTTTTTTTAATTGATATGAAATCATATATTAATGTTTTGTATAGAAAAGTTTTTCCAGATCCACCAGGACCATCGATGAAAAAATTTTTTTTTCAGATTTTATTATTTCTTGAAAAATTCGACGTTGATCATGACTGAGTTGTGAAAACATTCTATGGAATTTATGTTTAAAAAATATTCTTTCATCATAGTCAGTATCGATATTTTTTTTTATTGTTTCTGTTGGTTCTGGTAAACTGAAATCTTTACAAGACATATTTTCAGAAGTAAAAATTTTGTTTAAATATGAAAGAGCTTCATTTCTTGAAAAATTCGACGTTGATCATGACTGAGTTGTAAAAACATTCCATGGAATTTATGTTTACAAAATATTCTATCATCATTGTGAGTATCAATATTTTTTTTTATCGTTTCTGTTGGTTCTGGTAAACTAAAATCTTTACAAGACATATTTCCAGAATTAAAAATTTCGTTTGAATGTAAAAGAGCTTCATTTTGATCATCTTTGCAATCTGTAATAAAAAATTTTTTGTATTTGATCCAAATAATATTACCAAAAAAAATTTTCAGACATAATAAACGATGCGAAAAATTTTCGTAGTTAAAAAGGCATTATAACGTTACATGCTATTTCAAAAATTATATCGTTTTAAAAATCGTGTTTTACTAATCCCATAGAAATAGCTGTTGTTAGTCAGGGAAAATAAAAAGTGATTGTTAAAAATTTATTTAATGAATTATGATCAATATACATTTTTTTCATATGTAAATTTTAAGTAACAATTAATATTATTCGGGTTTTTTTTCTATACTTCGTAAATCTAATTTGCAATTACGGGGATTGGTGCGCAGAGCACGTAGGGGGCATATATAAATATAAGAGCTTAGAAATATCTATTGACACATACATACAGGATAGACACCTCATTTAAAAAAAAGAGCCCCTAGAAGAAATAATAAAGCTCACCAACAAAAAGTCAAGGGCACATCTCTCTGTCTATATAAACTTTACCCCTTTTATTTGAAATTAGCAGCTTGTTTTTCATATTTCCTTAAAAGCAGATCAGTAATCATTTTCCAGCGTAGAAAATTTATTCCCGAGTATTTTCGAAAAATGCCATAGACTTTCAAATTCTGTAAAATATACTTTAACACGTTATTGTCATACTGACAATAAATTTTATCATTTTTTAAGGCTTTAAAAAATATTAATACAAACCTCATTTTGAAATAATTACATTTAAAACACAATAAAAGGGGGTGTTGGCATGCAGACCGCACAGGGGGGGCAAAGCCCTACTAGTATATATATACTAGTAGGGCTCACGCCCCCCTGCGCGCACTGCTCGCCAATCCCCCAACTTTTGAATATTTTATGAGAAATACATTTTTACAATTTTTGTGTCTCTATTCTCATTTATTCTTAACTTTTCAATTTTTCAAATTTAAAAATCTTATTTCAAATAAATTACATGGGGCAACATCGTTTGAAGAGGTTAAAAAACATAATGGAATAACATATAAAAATTTCAGAGATACTGCAGTTGCAATGGGTTTATTAGAACATAATTCTGAAATCGACAAAATTTTTGAAGAAGCCATAACAATTATGTTTCCATACCAGTTAAGACAATTTTTAGCTTGGTTTTTGATTTCAGAAAACATTCAAAGAGATAAAATATGAAATGAATGTAAAAAATATTTTACGGAAGACTTCGATAATGATAATAATAATTGTGCTCTTCTACATATTAATCAAATTTTGGTATCGGTAGGTAAATCATGTGAGTCTTTTAGTTAACTGACACCAACCAATAGCAACTATTTAAATAATTGCAATATTTGGGAAATATCTTTCAGTAAAAAAATGTTCGATATAATGTACACAAATTTAAATGAAGGTCAAAGAAAAATTTTTAGAACTATTTGTGAACAAGATGAAATAGTATATTTCATAGATGGTCCTGGTTGATCCGGAAAAACCTACTAATATAAGACACTCATTTATTATTTTATTTCTAGAGGTAAAAATATTTTGTCAATGGCTTGGACAGGAATTGCATCTGTATTGCTACCAAAAGGTATGACCAGTCATAGAACTTTTCGTTTACTTCTAGACTTAGATAATATTGAAAGTGTATTTTTAGAATTTGAAACTGAAAAAAAAAATTAAGGGAAGTTGATTTAATGATATGGGACGAGGCTACTATAATTCCGAAAAAAGCTCTAGAAACCGTTGATAGAACGTTGAGAGACTTGTGTAATACAAAACTTTGCTTTGGTGATAAATTAACAGTTTTAGGAGGAGATTTTCGACAAATCCTTTCAGTTATAAAAATGGTTATGGAACTATAATAATAGAAGAAACTAATGAATCATTATTTTTATGGAACTTCTTCAAAATTTTAAGATTACAAAATAATATCCGTTCTAGTAATCATAAATTTTCAAAATTTTTGCTAAGAATTGGAGAAGGGGACATAGAAACATTTAACATTCCTAAATCCTGGATAACAGATGGTGTCTGTAGCAAAATATTTGGTAATTACAGCAACTGTTTTGACAATAACGTGATACTAACTTCACATAATGAATATACTTTTTTTTTATACAATTAGATTTTAAGTAAATTACATGGGAAAACTAAAACTTATTACAGCATCGATACTGCAACATATAAAGGTGTTGATAAATCTGATGATAATATTTATATAAATTTTCCCGTAAAAATGTTAAACAACATTCGTGAAGGCTTGCCACCTCATAAACTTAAATTAAAAATAGGTACAATAGTAATTTCCATTCGAAATTTGAATTTTATATAAAAAACAATTCCCATCAGTTGTAGCATTTGCTATGACTATAAATAAGTCTCAAGGTCAAAGTCTTGATAATGTGAGATTATACTTAAAAAAACCTTTATTTTCTCATGGTCAATTATACGTGGCTTTATCAAGATGCAAGAATAAAAATGGAATTTTTGTTCAAGTCGATAGAGAAAACAGTTTAGAGATTGAAAATATAGTTTGGAAAGAAATTTTTGAATATAATAATGTATCTAACATTCGTAACATGATTTAATTATTTTATTTTTATGTATAGGTACAATTTTTTAATTAATAATACATATCATGAACGTATATCGTGTTTATCTATTGTACCAATTTCAGCTTTAATTTAAAACAGAATAGAAATGGCCGTAAGTCTTCGTGAATTAATCAGGCCTTATAAGATGACTCATAAAGTGATGCGAAACTTTCATTGTTTATATTAATGATACTCTAAATTTAAATTAAGTTTATGTACGTAACAAGAAGAATTGTGTATTGAAGGACTATATAAGTGATGATGATATAATAATTATGCCATGAAAAAATTCGTGGGGGTCGGTGGGAGGGCCGTAGGGGGTAGGTGGAGGGATGTGCGATGTTTTGAGAAAAAATACTATACAATATTTCCATGTGATTTGGTAGGAATGTGGTCAAAAAATTGCACTTTTTACTCCATAGGTAAGAAAACCAATAAATGGCAACTTCTTTTCGAATTCTGAGAATTACTAGTAATCTAATAGGCTGCAAGATTCACAAATATTTGTAGCTTTTTACTCTCTCTAGGCTTTAGTTAGTTGTGTTATTGATACTCTGACAACTGGAAATTGTATTTTTTAATACTTAAATTTTTAATTTTCTAGCCACTAGATATAAAAAACGTACATAATTTTGTGTATTCCTCGATATTAAAGCATTTAAAAATATTTTTTATATGATTTGAGGTGCTTTGATCATTTTTTTGTGGTAATGAATCTTAAAAAATTTATAAAGTAAGCCAACCGTAATGTGCCTTAATGATGACTCTGCCCCCCTTGAACTTTCGTCAATTATAAATTTGAATTAAAGTAATAATAATAAGACAGAAATCATGGTCTTCAATTATTTTTCATTAAAAAAAATGAAGTGCATGATCATACCAAAAAATAGTATATTACGCACCAAAGAAGTAAAGTACGGCAGTCCCTTCCGGATGTGTAGTTGCCTCCCAAGCCATAGGTAAGCAGGGTTAAGACCCGGGAGATGGTGCTGTACTTTGTTTCCGAGGCCCGTATTCAATTTTGTCTCTTTCTCTGCTAAATACGCTCCGCTAAATACTAAAAATACAACGTTTTTCTTTGATTTGAGAGAAAAAAGTGCAACATAACCTCTCAGTTAAAAATCGCATGTACTGCTTCTGAGGAAAAGTAATTTGGCATCCTCTGCGAGGAAACTGCCTTCCTAGCCATAGGCAACGGTGGCAACCACGCAGAGGATGGCTTTATACTTTTTCTATGAGCAGTGTATGCGATGTTTCACCAGAGAGAAATGCGGCGCTTTGATTCTCGAAATCAAGGAATAAAGTCTTACTTTTAGTGGGGGTACAAGAAAAAAAAATTTTTTTTTGACTTTTGTAAGCTTACTATATTACCTAAGTCTTCAAAACTAACCGTATTGCTTTTGTAAGCATATGTTTTTTTTCACTTCTACTAAAGTCATTTTGAATGAAATTTTATATATTTAGCATCGATATGGTGCCTAGGAGAAAAAAAAAACCTTAAGAAACTTGGTTCGCGAAGTTAGAGGAAGCCTCGCTAACCTGAGCTCACACACTTGCCACTTTTTTAATAAAAGAGCAACAATAAAATAGCTATTTAGTAGATAACTTAGTGCGCTTGTTGATCACTTATTAAAGTGATAACTCAAAAATCATTTTCAAAGCACCTCTTACTAGGTGACCCAATAACCAAATTAATTATCATTGTATTATTTATGCAGCAAGTATTAAATATACAATAACTAGAAAATCAGTGCATTTACTTGACAACACACACACACTCTTTTATTATGACACAATATGTATCCACGCAAACACAAACACACTATTACTCAGATAGTTTGTTTGTAAGCAGTACAAATAATGAGTTTTAATGAATTAGAGTATTCAAAATAAATGAGTTGCTTATTATGCTGGTTAAACAATATGTATCACTACAATACATGTCAGTTTAATATAATTGGTTGAAACTCTCCAACATAAGTAAAACTGTGAACTGCACATGGTGTCCTCTATCTGCACTTTTTGACTTTTAAAAGAACGAATTATGCAGGGATAGGTTGTACAGTCACTTGATAACGACAATTATTTACATGTGACTTTCTGTAAGACAACATAATTTATTGATTGTTATGCACTTCTTTCTTTTTTTTTTTTTTTTTTTAGTACATCCTAATTTCGATTACTACTACTGTAAATTTGTTATGTTTGAAAGTGTTTACGGACCTTTCCTTTTTCTGCAATTTTTCTTACGATCTTCTCAATCATATTCACAACCAAGATCATGAGACGATAAGTAGTTGCCAAGTTTTTTCTAAAGAACAACAATATAGTAAGTAGTAAATACAGTTTATTACCATGTTTTTAAACACACATACATTTTTATTTAATGGCTGATGGAGCGTTCAAAGTTGTTGTACTTAAAGTATAAGAATTGTTTTTGTGATAAATCAAGCAATTAGTAGAATAATTTTAAAAGCGTTTGTTATCATAAACCATTAAAAGTAGATAAAGAAGGATTTATTTGATCATCAGGTTTATTATACCCTATGCCGTCAACATAACTTATCAAGACTAACCATGTTGTCAACTTATACATACGTAAATGTATATGCATGTGTGCATAACAGGATTCATAAAGATATACTTAATTTTTAAGGAAACCTGCTCTGAAATCTGTATACAATTTCTAAATAACCGATCGTGAGGAAACAGGAACAAATCTTGATTTACGGATTAAATACCTAATTATTGCCGGTCATTCATACATAATTTTATACGTATGCTACGTGGACACATTTGCAAACTCGAAAAATTGAGGTTGATTGAGTTCAAAACATTCATCATACATTTTTTTCTAATAGATATTGTTAAAACTTTGAACGTTTACTCATTATACCATTTTCTATGTATATAACTTTTTTTTAATCTGTATTGAACACGTAACTTTATAGAAAAACCATGTAAAATTGTATTTATAATGAAATGATTTTTAGTCTCACAATTTTTGTACATAGCACAATACTATAAGATAAACATTGTATTGAATTTTCAAATGTGGTCAACCAGTTGGTTTTTTAATAAAATAAGAAAGAAGGGGTCTTTTTTGCGTAAAAGCGTATGGATAAGTACGTACATGCGATCAAAATAATTGCCACAGCATTGCTGCATGTTAACGCTCGTCTTATCTCTCTAAACTTTTTCCTCACGAACCACGATGAACGTCTTCAAGTGTCACTGAAGATAATACTCACTCCTGACCTTGGGTTTTTTTTGCACCTTCGTGACACTCATTACTACATCCTAAGTTCTCCCAGTTTACAAGTTTGTCTATCAATTAGGTAAAATAACTTTTTAACCCCGAAAATATTGCGAAAATATTATTAAAAAATAAGCACGAAAAAGCATTTATAGACCAAAAATTTAATTTATTTACGAAACAAGACTAAAAGTCAGTTGGGATTATTATTCTTAGCAACTACCAGCGTAAGAATACTAACTTACATTTTAAAATCATTTGGCTTTTACTTTTGAATTGTAAGAGTGATTATTTCTATCATTTAATTTTTCAGTATGTGCTTTTTAACGTTCCTTAAGTATTAAAGATATATGCGAAAAAAAAAATTTTTATCCACATCATTAAAAAATTTTTTATTTTGAAGCTTATGTCAAAAATATTACTGTTATTTACACCAGTGATAGAAAATTTTTACTTACTACAAAGATGGAAAACAAAAATAGAAGTTAAATGAAAACGATTTTTTTTTCAAAACGTTTTTTTTTCAATTCAAAATTTTTGGCTAGCATTTTCCTAGTATTTTCATTTTATAACAAGCTTCAGTATTTTGTGGAAATGTGATGTTCTTTGTTATTATTTTAAAGTAAAACATTTTGATGTCTAAAATAGCATGTTTTTCAATACTATGGCGAGATATGACTTTTTTAAGATTATTATTTGAAATAGGATGGTTTTAAGGATATTTTGAAGATATGACGATTTTTATTATTAAATTATGATAGGTCACTCTTTTACTTAACTGACAATGTGGTCGTATACTATACGTGACAAGTCTTAAAAAAAAAAGTATATGCTATAAGTTTTGTAGTGCTGAAAGTTATGAAAGCCCCCTTAAAAAGTTTCAAAATATTATCTGTATATTTTTTTATCTTGTTTTGTTTTGTTTGCTAGATGAAATTGCTTCAATAATATATATGAAATGATTTTACGGTCTTTATGTTCCTGACGTCTACTTCTCTAAGAAATACATTCTCATGTGTACAATAAATTCATGGAAAAAATATTTATATTAAATTCACGCACATACAAATATGTATATGCATGGATGCATGTATACCATACATACGTGTATAAACAACGTACATTTGTAAAATATCTTCAATAGAAGGTATTCAAAATTTTTAATGCTGGATCTAAATCATGTTCCTTTTTAATCTTTGCGTCACAAACTAGTTATCTATCATGGTTTGAGAACACTTATAAATTATTTTAAAATTACAAAGTTTTGAAAACGCATCGATTCTAGCCATAGTTACAGAAAATGATATTCTCAAAAAACTATAGCTTTTTACATCAGTGGTTTATAAAATAACATGTTAGATAATGAAAATTCTAAAGTTATTACGAATACTACTTGAGTTTCCCGAAAAATTTCGAATTCAACATTGGAGATAAAGTAATGCTAAATAATGTAATTGACTTATGAAAGGACACTCATGTCTCAATTAAATGTACAAACAGATACAGCTGATGTTAATAAAAAACTTCAAGCATTTTTTAAGTATTGGAAATATCTGAATTAAAGGCATTGCAAATGCAGTTAACGTTAATTACAATATTGTTACAAACACTCAACGATAACACAAACAGGAAAAAAGAAAGCTTACGTTACAATAAAATGTTAAAATTATTTTCAGCTTATGTAAGTTTGATATGAGGCCCTATTTTATACGAAACTTTGCACACCAATTTACCTATACTATCATTATCCTCTGTAAACAGGTATGTATTGGATAGCTCACAATTAACACCCTAAGGTGCATGCCGTTACACTAATTTGAAAATCTTTTAAAGAAAGAGAAATTTACCTTTTTGATGTTTGGCTTAGCAAACACGCAACTATAATTACTAACACAGTTAGGTTTGAACCTCGAACAAATCAACTCATTGAATTTGTCCTACCAGTAGATGAAAAATGCATGCCAGTTGCATACTCTTTTTTGGCGTCATTGGATAAGGTAATAGAAGAGCATTTTATGAATAATGAAGTTTCAACATTGCTATACGTCTTCATGGTACAACTTTTACAAAAAGACGTTCCAACTCTTTTACTTGGCATATTTGGAAATCAAAATTAGCTGTTATTCTAAGTCGTTGAAATTTTATAATTAAAGGGCTGCAACAAAAAGGAATAAACATCCAGAGATTGTCTTCAGACAAAGATTCTTGTTTACTTAAGGCCATACGTTTTAAGAGTAAGCTTGCTAATGCACATTGCGATGCAAATTCAAAATTTCCCATCAGCGAAGAATTTTACGCTGAAATATTACCAGACTCTTTATACATCGAACATATTTTTCACATCGGTACAATATTAAAAAGTAGATTATTAAAAGCATTGATTGTGTTAGCTATAGGGAAGTATATATTGTTTCAAAAACACATTTAATTACAGTAAAAAACTGGAGTTACTGAGGATAAGTACTTTTTGAATGAAAAAGATTTGCAATCAAAAAGACAAAATGAATTTTGTTTCTGTAGAAAGGATATCTTCGTCGAACGTGGTTAAATTATAACAGAAATATGAACCAGACTTCAACCTAATACAAGCATACTTACGAATAACGTCTTACATCTTACACTCTTATTTTTCATTAGATACAAATGCAAGTGAAAGAATGTACTGTGTTTGGTATGCTAATTTTTTTTTTTTTTTAAGATTGTGGCGCAAATAATAAGAAGAGCATGAAGCTAATATAACGGCAGACAATTTTATTTCAATGAATAGTTACGTTTGCATTAGACTAAATGCACATGGTTTACTGAGTATGGTTGTAATTTGCCTAAAATCCAAGTCTTTTGACACTTTTATGACATAGATGTTTAAGAGTCAAGTATATAAAGGATTTTTTAGAAGGTGTCACTTCGTAAGTACGACTTTAGTTACTGTTGTTAATTGCTCGCTTCTTTAAGTGATCCATTAAATGTAGAGAATGAAAATGACTAATAACATGCATGCACATGACTTCAACGCTGATAGTGAGAAAATTAACCTACCACGAAAAACATTTTTAAATGCATCATTGGAAGCTCAGAGACAGAAATAGGTGTACCATTAAACAAGCACCTACTTAAAGAAACTTTGACTTGAATATTGAAATAGTAATAGAAATTTTAAGTGAAGCTAAGCTATATGCGTTTGAAGCTATCAGTGCTTCAGGTATGAAAGCTGATTTTAAAGAATCTAACAAAATATATATAAAAATGCTTGCAAATGAAAATTTTCTAATTGAACCTGATAAAACAGAAGGTAGCAATAAAGAAATCCTTCAAGATAAAGTTAGTTTTTACGATGATACTGAAAAAGGTAAACATGATGATGATGAGAATAGAATTAGTAAAAATCAATTACATGTTGATTTGGTAGTATTGAGTAATTGCCCAGATCTCAAATTAAAAAAAATACTCTTAATCTAAGAATATTGAGAATAATGCCTTCCGTTTTGCGTTTGTTCATAATTCTAAGGGTGAAAATGTCTTAGTAAGGAAGTATTCCTTTTGTTGGTATTTCAATTAAAAAATTAGTAAGTTGAGCAGCAACCGACTTGAACGAGTAAAAGATATCGAAGCAAAATCGTATACAAGCCATGAGCAATTGAAAAACTAAGTTTAAGCGAAGGAAGTTATTGCTAGTGGTGATTAGCGTTAGTTTCAAATACTACAATAATCAAAATGCTTAATCGGGTTGACACTTTTATTTGCACATCTGAAAGAAAAAATTTGCAAAAGTCCGTCATACACTAATGACTATAAACATGATAAAAAAAATATTCGTTCGTCATGTACTTGGTATTTAGTAAAAGATAAAAAGTTAGGTTTACAAGATGAAAGCGTTCATAGCTACCTGGAAGTTTCTAACTATGAGCCGACGTTTGCTTCACCAATCCGTAACGGGAATAACTATTTCTACAAATGGATGCGTATAAAATTATTAAAAAGTACTTGTGAATACACACTCTGTCGTAAAATGCTTTGACAAAATATTTTACAAAAAAACATGCACTAATCAATGTAAGTAATTGTAACATACGATAGTATAGGTGAGACTCTACGCTCTCTCTCTTTAAATCTCGTAATGAGGGGCCCTAGGGCCAAGGGAAGGGAAGTGCGAGCAAGGAAATAGTCTATCGGGGGAGTACACGACGAGCCTTTGAAGAAAACACTCACGCTACCTTGCCTATGATTACAGTATCTTGAATAAAGGTCATTGAAATAATAAGTGTTGATCGTTCTCATGAAGCACCTCCTTACCAAGATCTTCCCTACGTAACATAATAATTAATTGTGTAACTTTATTTCCAATAATTGTGTTTGACAACAGAAGTTGTACATTTTTACGAATGTTTAAGCATTACTCTCATTTATCTGTGGTATTTAACTACGTCAATGTGTGCAAATATAAATATATAACGTTTGTATGCTTGTACTTTTATTACACCCTCAAATGCATAAGTAGCTCTACAAAAACAAGTTAAATAACTTATGTGTATAGTCAATGGTTTCATCTATTAACTTTTTTAAAATATTTTTTTTTTTAATAACCATTTCTGAGAGCTGTGCCTCAAAGGTTCTACATTGCAGTGTTACTCTATTTCTATGATGCTATCGCCATTGGCATATTACAAAACTGTCTTAGAATTTTATACAAATTAATCACTTATACAGCAATGGTGACCTTATTTTACATGCCTTCCAAACCATTGGAACTGCACGGTTGGAAATATGCATATGAGAAATTGGTTTCGCAGAGGTGCGAGTTATGTAAGTAAAGGTTGGATCTCAAACTTATAAGCATATATAACGAAGCCCTAGAGTTACAAGAGCCACAGTCTTAGTTATTGTGCTACCATCGCTATTTTTCCTAATGTTAAAATAAATTTTCATCAATTCATATGTTTACTTACTGATCAAGGTAAATAATTTTTTTTTGAAGGAAATTTTATTAGTTTTGCTGCAATCACCCATATGCATGGTGATTATTAACTGAGTAAACTTCATTTACTTTATCCTTTCATAAGCGCTGGAGCATATTTTCACCTTCATAAACTCACCTGTAATGGTAAGGAAGAACTGATTTTAATCGATGAAAATTTGAATTTACCAGGTACCACATCGTTCCTTACTCACATTCCGCGCTTGTTCCTACTCCAAGTTCCATTACTTCTATAGTTCGTTGGTACCTTAAAGTAATATTATTGTTGTAATCTCAATTGTGACACCTGAGAAAGTTAGCCACATATTGTTTGGAAAACAGTACCAGAAAAAGTATAAATTTTGGAAACGAATATAGATACGTCAATACTTATTTAATCTTGTTTTTGTAGGTAAGCTAACATACACTTATTAAGTATAGTGTGTAGACATATTTTTGACTCTCTTTATTTTTTGTCATTAATTAAAAACAAAATCAGATTACTGCACAATGTCTGGCTTTTTCAAGGTCTTTGCAATAACCTCTGATTCTTAAATACGTATATTTGTTAACGCTTGCATTCTTACTAATCATTGCTATACTTACTATAATCATTCCAAATAATACACTAAAGATACACACAGACGTAGTGTATTAAGGGGTACTAAATAAAAATTTACTTAAAAAATTCTAAGGTATACCCTTNATCAGATTGCATGAATTTTATAGTCTTTAGGTACAAAATCGGGCCACAGCAAGAGCGTTGTAAGAAAAACTTATCACCTGCCAAAAATATTATTATGATTCTTAAATACGTATATTTGTTAACGCTTGCATTCTTACTAATCATTGCTATACTTACTATAATCATTCCAAATAATACACTAAAGATACACACAGACGTAGTGTATTAAGGGGTACTAAATAAAAATTTACTTAAAAAATTCTAAGGTATACCCTTGGAATTGGATTTTCTCACAAACATAAAGCTATCGGACAAAAACATTTATGACAAAGTGGTAGTGTGCGTACGTAGTAAACGTGCTGTTTGACGTCTTTTACTAGACAAGTTCAGAATGAATTAGTTTCTGATTTCCGTTAGTAAACATGTAAGATATTTATTTTTGACAATTTCTCTTGAAAATCTTGTACACACGTAGTTGCGGCTCAATAAGATTACGAAACTCATGTCAACATTATTAGGTTTGGTGTTGAAACCAGCTCCACATATATCAAAGCATGGATGGTAGAAATGAGGGAGAAGTAGAGTCCAAGATAAACTCAATATGCAGTGCATGTAGGTTAGATATAGGGATCCCCAAACGTCATATGACGTACATTGTGGGGAATGTACTGACATAATAGTTAATAAAAAATTAAGTCTGAATAGCTCTAGTTTGAGTAGATTACGATGTCAATTTTGGAAGCTGTCTGGAAATCATAAAAAAAAACTTATCTTTTTTAATTCATTTATAAAAGCGATTGTGAATAATTTTTTCATAATCTTATTATCATATTATAGCATCAATTTCTCAATAATCAAATGTCTTTTTAATGGAAGCTTTTTTAAAATTTAGGGAACTATGTCTCTATTACAGTGAATACCTATAATGACTTTTCTTAAAAAGTACCTCAAAGTAAACATGATGATGATGAGAATAGAATTAGTAAAAATCAATTACATGTTGATTTGGTAGTATTGAGTAATTGCCCAGATCTCAAATTAAAAAAAATACTCTTAATCTAAGAATATTGAGAATAATGCCTTCCGTTTTGCGTTTGTTCATAATTCTAAGGGTGAAAATGTCTTAGTAAGGAAGTATTCCTTTTGTTGGTATTTCAATTAAAAAATTAGTAAGTTGAGCAGCAACCGACTTGAACGAGTAAAAGATATCGAAGCAAAATCGTATACAAGCCATGAGCAATTGAAAAACTAAGTTTAAGCGAAGGAAGTTATTGCTAGTGGTGATTAGCGTTAGTTTCAAATACTACAATAATCAAAATGCTTAATCGGGTTGACACTTTTATTTGCACATCTGAAAGAAAAAATTTGCAAAAGTCCGTCATACACTAATGACTATAAACATGATAAAAAAAATATTCGTTCGTCATGTACTTGGTATTTAGTAAAAGATAAAAAGTTAGGTTTACAAGATGAAAGCGTTCATAGCTACCTGGAAGTTTCTAACTATGAGCCGACGTTTGCTTCACCAATCCGTAACGGGAATAACTATTTCTACAAATGGATGCGTATAAAATTATTAAAAAGTACTTGTGAATACACACTCTGTCGTAAAATGCTTTGACAAAATATTTTACAAAAAAACATGCACTAATCAATGTAAGTAATTGTAACATACGATAGTATAGGTGAGACTCTACGCTCTCTCTCTTTAAATCTCGTAATGAGGGGCCCTAGGGCCAAGGGAAGGGAAGTGCGAGCAAGGAAATAGTCTATCGGGGGAGTACACGACGAGCCTTTGAAGAAAACACTCACGCTACCTTGCCTATGATTACAGTATCTTGAATAAAGGTCATTGAAATAATAAGTGTTGATCGTTCTCATGAAGCACCTCCTTACCAAGATCTTCCCTACGTAACATAATAATTAATTGTGTAACTTTATTTCCAATAATTGTGTTTGACAACAGAAGTTGTACATTTTTACGAATGTTTAAGCATTACTCTCATTTATCTGTGGTATTTAACTACGTCAATGTGTGCAAATATAAATATATAACGTTTGTATGCTTGTACTTTTATTACACCCTCAAATGCATAAGTAGCTCTACAAAAAGGAGATGGTGCT